>OZ026848.1:10530985-10817398 GCA_964023205.1 Lutraria lutraria | reverse complement strand
ATTTGGATTTTAATGGAAATCAGATTTGACCTGTTTTTTATAATACACCTTCATGTAAAGTATGAATCCATGACATATTTCTTGATTTAACACTCAGAAACCAAAATTTGAACGGACAGACAGACGGGGTAACACTTTATGCTCTAAAAAGTAAAAGGACATAAAATAATTGCATAAATGTCAGTACACTTTTTATACCTATATACTATAGTACCAGACACAAACAATGTATTAAACAACATACCCATTGTTTCTTCTTTGTAGAAGATATTGTCTCTTTGTGTTTCTGAGCTAACTTTTTCATCTCATCTTTGTACTGTTCCTTACATTTATCTTCAGTCTGTCTTCTTACTCTGTCTAACTCTGTCTGTAATTTACTCATGGCACGAGAAACTGCTTGTTGTTTATCTTCTTCAAAGTCTTTATGTAACTATAAAAGCAAGATTTGATAATATAGTAAGTTCCAGCTCTTGACCCCAGAATTCAATCATTTTGCTTATCGCAAAATCAGATTTGCATGTTTATTTCATCATATCACTTTCTTCAACAAACATTTTAATAAATAAGGATTTGTTATTGCTCGGAAACCAAACACTTAATGCCCTTTGGCACAAAAAGCAATCAAATGACACATACAGTATATAATTTGATTACTGTATAGTATCGTTCTATACATAGCGTGACGTCACTACGTTTGTCTAACCTCTATACATAAAACTGATTACTATCCACATTTGGATAGCTATACATACGCTAAAAGTATAGTTCCGCGGAAGGATTAAAAATGTCAAAACAACCATATCGGTTGTATGTTATTAACAAATTTGTTTAGTTATGTAAAATGAATACGTAGTACCATTTCCATTCTTATGCTTTCGTCAATAACACTCATTATTCAATGAAACGCATTGTTGAAGTACGCTTGGCTCCAATGTGTACCATACGGTGACGTCACGCTATATTATTGTTTATAATTTCCATTTTGTAAGTAGTTCCTGCAAATACCCATAATGCCCCGAGCAGAATAACACAGGTCAGTGCATAGCGCTACCTTAGTGTACACATTGGTATAGTATTAGTAGGGCATCATTGAATAAGCCTGGTGTTCTTATTTTAATACACATGTGTAGCAGCTGCATAGATCTTTGATTAAGTTATTGAGTTATACATCAGATAAACTTTTGGCACAATAAAAGACACTAGGTATGAGCTCCAAATAGTTATAATACACTTACTCTTTCAGAAAGTTCATCTAAAGCCTTTTCTTTCTCATCTTTGAAATCTTTCTCCATTTTTTCTTTCTGCTCACTTAATTGTTTACGTAATTTTGCTTCGCAATTACAAGCTTTTAGTTCTGTTGAATCACTTGATTCTAAGACTGGGGGATCTTCAGACTTTGAGTCTGACACTGGTGGAGACATTTCCTTGGTTTCGATGGTCTGTGATGGTGTGGTTGATGTAGTCGGTTCTTGTGGGAGATCATCTGTCTGAGTTGATGATACAGTGGTTTGTGTGGTTAAATGCTGGAATAAACACACCATTCATAAATCACAGAAAAAACTCAAAAGTCAATGTGTTGAGGTAAAAAATGTACCTGGCACCTAAGTTATCAAACTTGAGAATAGTCTCAAAAATATAATCTCAACGTCATTTTCAAAGTATTATGGTTGAAAAGGTAGAGCTGATTATTAGTAAAATTTAAATCTATGCTCATTTCAATTATGATGTCAGACTAATATATGAAGAATATCAGTTATATATATATGTCTGATCATAATTAAGATAAAAACATTAAAAGACAAGATATGAGATTTGAGCTAAGAGAATTCTTAAATATCAAATTCAGGGAGTCACCTCCATAGTAGAGTGGTTATAATCTCTAACTAGTAATCACTAGCCTCTAACCATTGTGAGTTCAAACCCCTACCATGACACAATTTGACTAAATTTCACAAGTGGGAAGCTTACAGTAGGCCAAAGTTTCCAGCCAGGTATACCACTTGGCGTTCCTTCATCCTTAAAGCTAGAAAAATTGCCAAATGATCCTGGCATTTAGAGCAATGTTAAAGCTGAGAAGAAAAGAAAGTCT
This sequence comes from Lutraria lutraria, assembly GCA_964023205.1. NCBI lineage: Eukaryota > Metazoa > Mollusca > Bivalvia > Venerida > Mactridae > Lutraria > Lutraria lutraria. Next base: position 10,815,309 of record OZ026848.1, on the reverse strand, counting down.
TAAAATTTCCTTTCTTTATATTGCCTGTGTTGATGACATAGTCCAACATTTTTCACACAATATTACAGGTTAAATGAGGGCTATACCTTCTTGGTGGTTTGAGAAGCCGTAGAACTGGTGAATGGACGTTTCTTAGGTAACTGGTATTCTTCTGTGGACGTAACAACATCATCTGGTGGAGGCATCTATAACATCAAAGCACATGACTTATAAATGATAAAACTTAAGAGTTCACAGGCAATGATATTACTACAAAATAAACAAAAGTCTCCTCTCTTACACAAAGCATTAATAATTTTTTAAAATGCCACAGAAGTATGTTAACAGAATACATTATTTGAAAACCTTAAAAGAACTGCAATGAAACCTGTCATACAGGACTTTCATTTCCACAGGATCAAACACTTTATGGAAAATACATGACAAAATTGAAACCATACACAATAAATGCAATCCAATCATTAGAAACCACTACATTCTGAGCTTGTTTAACTCTATGACCATGCTGAAGATAATGCATTCTACATGACTCACCTTTTTGCTTTTTGATTTCTTTGTAGGTGAGTAGCTACTGGAACTAACAGTCTCCATTGCATCATCAAACTCATAAGCATCACTCTTCTTTTTATCACGTTTTTTCTTTTCTGTTTCACCTGAGACATCATAATCATCGTGGGTTCTTTTCCTCTTTTTTGGTTTTGGTTTAACAACTTCTTCCATGTCCTCTTCTTCTTTAACAGGCACCTTGAAAAAGAATAGCACAGATTAACAACTAGAAGACTCGTAAATACGAAAAGCCTGAAATGAATCCTCTTATTGACCTGCCTCCCAGGTCAAGTGGTTAAGGTCGCTGACTTCAAATTACTGTAACCTCACACTGATTTAGGGTCGTGGGTTCTAGCCCCGCTACCGACCATGTCTCTTTATGTGAGACAGGAGGCATATGCTTACGGAGGTTGGGATTCTAGTACTGGTTCTTCCCAGGAGCGATGCTTAGGTAAACTGTCTGCCTCATATGACTCTTGACTGTTTAAAAGGGGCGTAAAACTTGATATAAACAAAGAGGATTGTTTGTTCGAGTTAGTGTTATAGGTAGAGCCAAAATGTGAATAGCCTAGGTCATCCATGAAAATATTTTACCCTTGAGGCCATAAAATAGTTGGGAAGGGCTTTTTTGGTGAGTAGGTGGCATTACCCCAAACAAAATATTTTTTACGAATGGCCTAAGTTCTCAGATTTGGACCACATTTTAATCCATGTGTCATAATTATACACTGCAACCTCTCCAAAGCAACACGCTTTGGGAGAAGCTATTTTGTTGTTGAGAGGCTGTTGCTGTAGAGAGGTTAAATTATTAGTTATATCATGCAGTGGGAAAAATCATTCTATTGTTGAAGAGAAGTTGTTGCTCAAGAGAGGGCAGCTCTGTCAAGGTTGTACTGTATTACCTTAGGTTTTTTACGGTTCTCTTTTGGTGTAGGTTGATGGGTCATTTCTTCTTCTTCCTCTTCTTCTTCCTCTTCTTCAGTGACATTTTTATCTTGTAGGAAATCATGTAGAAGCTTACGATGAATCTTAAGTTCTTGTTCTGCTTTTGTAAATCCTGCGGAAAAAATAACACAAGTTAATCCATAACTTAACTTAATCAGCCGTAAACAGTGCACCCTCACCAAAGCAGCACCCTTTGGGAGAAACAAATTATGCTGTTGTTGAGAGGTTGCTGCTCTAAAGAGGTTCATTTTATAGTATAATTGTGCAGTGGGAAAACATCATTATGCTGTTGAAGGGAGATCATTGCTCAATAGAGGGCCACACTGTAGAGGTTGTACTGTACTTATTCCATCCACACTGTACATCATTGATGCATCATGGTGTTCTATGACTTAGTACATATACATAGTAAATACATGATTCTCACTTCAGGTAAATTACTACACACAATATCAAGTAACTGCCTTAATATTGTTAGTTATAAACCACGAAAACAACCGTATAATACGGTTCGGGTGATTTGTCCGATTTTTGCGAATCGCCGCGGAATTAAAATCGGGCTAAGCCACATGTAGATCGCTTCAACACGGCGATTTGAATTTTGGCCGTTGCGTTCAGAGCGACGATGATCGATGGTAACTGTCACCACTGAAGGGCAATAATTCGCGGTGGATTGCAGCGACGATCGCTCAACCCGGTGATACGCGATGTTGCCTCTTTAGTTTACTAAAAACTTACAAATTTCTTGTCAATAAAAGTGTTATTTACACATTATTTAATTGCGCTTTTGTGAACAAATTGTTACCTGATATGTGTGAAAAATTAGCGTTGACATAAATCATAATCAACGAGTGTTGAGAACTTAATAGTAGTTGATGAGCTTTAATTAATCTGTCAGCTTTCGTATATTATTGCGCGAAATAATATTACATGTAAACAATGGACTGGTTTTATTGATTAGAGCACCGAGCTACATAGGTAAAATGAGAGACTGCGACTCGGTCTAAATAATGTTCTCGCCCTGGTACTCGATATATCAAACACTAAAAATGGACATATGAATCTCGCCCTGTACGTAAAGCTGCATATGTAAAACATAGCTACACACTTTACATACTCCCTTAGCAATTCGCCGGTTTTTCTACATATTTACTTCAAGAATAGGATTTCCTACTTGACAAAATTAATCAGATGTCTGGATTTCAGTCGGTCTTGGCCGACAGATTAAATCCTGAATTATCTTACCATGTGACTGTTTTCAGAAAATGAACGGTCAACAGAAAGCGAAAGTAGAAGAACGATTCACAATAAATATCATTTTAGCTACTTGAGAGTCGGCTTTAGACGTTTGCGAATCACGTGATCCATTGCTATGAAAGATTACCGACTGATTAATAAGTCCTAAAACGCGGTGAATAGTGACATTGCGGTGATTCGCGTTTTTTCAAGATCGATGCCACGATGAAAATCGCCGATACGGGTGATAAATTGCCGATGTTACATGTTATATCGACTAATGCAATTATTACGAATCACAAATGAGGTGCTTTTTTATTCACCCACTTATTTTTCTGATTAAAACACAGATCAATAGCTGAGGACAGAATCTGCAACAATTCAAAATCCTTTAGATAAGATCAACCCAGCAGCCTGTATACAGGTTAAATTTACAACTATGTTCAAGTTAGTTAATTTTCATACCTGCAGTTTTTTTTATGGATAATTTTTTTAGATCTACATCGACAGGTTTTATCTGGTCCTTGGGAACAACAGCACGTTGATGAAGGCCACCAAAGAACCTCACATCATACTTTTCTCCATCCATGTAATGTATCACTTTTGCTGGCCAATAACTGTAACCTTTTAACTTTGCATAAACAAGTTCATGGGGTGGATCCTGAAGGGAGACAAAAAAGTGCTGCTATCAAAGTAAGCAACAGCGCATACAATACAGTACCTAGGGCCAATAATTATCGCTGATAGTTAGCTTAACTATAGATAGTTACGATAGTTTCCTTCTTTTAAAGTTTATTATTAATCTAAAACAACTCCCGTTGCATCTCATTACAAAAATAATTGTAAATAAGTAAATAAGCACAGGCATCAAACAAAAGCACTAAATTCAGTATTTGAACTGAATTTTAAGAATCTATTTCTGTCCAATTCATTTTAAATCATTTCCACAAACATTTTAACATATATTTACAGCACAATCATATCTTACACTGTGCAAATTGGCATTTACAAGTTAATCTCTGTGGTTGTCAAATCTTGGCAATAACTATTGCAATAGTATCGCAATAGTTACCAGCAATAGCAATAGTATCGTAATAGTACTTTCAGCAATATCAATAGTATTGCAATAGCCAAAACTGGACCCAATAGTCATGCCTACATATTTCCATTATTATACACATATTATAATAAACATAATATGGTAGACCATTATGGCCACCTTAGACAAGACCTGACCATGTTACACTGCATATACTAAAGTCTCAAAGTAATACTTACACAAGGCTGGGCAAACCAGTTGCTAGGTTTTGCATTAGACATATAATAACAGTTCTGACACTGTGCCATCTCATCAATCTATAAAATACAAATAAAACCAATCACCATCATTTACTATACATAAAATAAAACACATCGATACTATATAAATCATTATTCAAAAGTTAGGTACTGCAACAGACTTACATCCATCCAGTTAATCACATGACAGGTAACAATCTATCAAACAAAGGTCATCCTTGGGAAAGATAAAATGTTACCTTTATTCAGAGGTCACCACTAAGACAGGTTTGACTGTACTGTATAAAATTCAAATGTAATACAAATTGATCACAAAATCAGGTTAAACAGGTCAACTGATTGGAATTTCTTTCATAAACAAGAGTATCAAGTAGAAGTCAAAGAACTGAGATTGTCATGATAACAATGTACAAACTCATTACATAGGATTCATGTTCAAATTGATAAACTGAATAACTTAAAAGATGGACTTTTTTTCTCTCTCTGGGGTTTTAAGTCACAATAACTGCCAGGGTTATCTAAAGTCTATCCAGCTTAAACAATGTAGGAAGACCAACTATAAACCTTGACAGAACCATCAGTCTTCTGTAACCTTGGTGCATAACTTCCACATTTGTGACATTTGTTCAGTTCTGGATGGGTCTCAAACTCTCATGTGAAGGGTTAGTGATTACTAGTCAATGAGCATGACCACTGAACCACAGAGGTCACCATACCAAATAATATTGACAAGACTTCACTAAAGGCAAAAAAATCTGCCAGACATTCGGTCTGACAAGCTCGAAAATTCTGTTGGACCGAAATGAAATCTGTCAAAAAGTAAACAATCAAAAATGTGTATACATAGGTTAATAAGTTGCTAGACAGCCAATCCAAAGAGATAAGATCAGACTGACTCACAATCTATCAGACAAGTCCGCTGGTCTGACACCTTTCAGGAAGTATGATTGACATAGAAAATAACTGTCGTACACTTACATCATATTTACAGTCTCGTATCATTAATTTGGCTAATTCTGTCATACCTCCTACCTCATCTGAAACCAACACAATATGCATATCAAAACAAGCAATACAAAATGGTTCGCGAATCAGCATGGCAATTTATCATATCATTAAATTCAAGCAGTTAACAAAATTACTTTACAAAAGAGAATGAACAGGGCTGGACAAATTTTATTTAGGGTACTTGTCCAGCCCAACGACCAGCTTTAATTTTAATCAGTTCTACAGTAATTGAACTATGTCCTGAGTCAATTTCTACTCGTAATTACCTAACAATCAGACAAGTGGATTTGTTAAGCCAAGACGAAATATGGTCATATTTATTGAAATATTGAAACAAGATTTTTCCTCATTTTACAAGATATGTAATAGCTTGAAATTGTAATAAAATGAAGCTTAAAGAATTCTTACCACCATAAATGAGAACCATATTATGTAGGATATTATGAGCATCTGCAAGGAATTCCTCGATACATTTATATTTGTGAGCCATTACTTTCTGTTCCATTTTATTTAGGTCCATACTTTTATACACAAACAAAGGCATGAATTTCATTTCCTCTTCTCGCTGACCAATTCTGTGTAATTCTCTCGTCTATAAAATATTGTTATTAAAAGAATTTAGCAAACAAAAAGAAAAATCAAATTTATAATAATCACATTATTTGGCAGCCTACTTATTCACATGTGATGTAAGCTTTTAAACAGGTTGTTCAAAATAGTAACACAGTGCAACCTCTCCAAAGCAACACCCTTTGGATGTAGCAAAATAATGTTGTTGTTGAGAGGTTGTTGCTCTAGAGAGGTTAAATTAATAGTTAGATCGTGCAATGGGAAAAAAATCATGCAGTTGTTGCAGGGAGGTTGTTGCTCAAAAGAGGGCCACTCTTGGTTGTACAGTATTTGCGCAAATAACAGTTCAATGCAATAGCTTACACCAAGCAATTTTGTATGTAATAAAATACTCATGATGAGATAATGATTTTCACAAACCTTCTCTTTTAATCTTACAATGGTGTAACTAAGCAACGTATTCAGTAGTTTTCTCTTTGTCTTCTTCTTTTTCCGGGCTGACTATAATCAGAAAATAAATCAAAATTTAACTTCATAACAAAAAATTCCAAATATCACCCGGGCCAAGCTTATGCTTGCAGTCCATTTAAATTTACTCATTAGAAACTTGTCTGTTGAACATAATTGCTAAGTACTGGTATATAAACATAACTGCTAAGTACTGGTATATATAAACATAATTGCTAAGTACTGGTATATATAAACATAATTGCTAAGTACTGGTATATAGTTCAATGGTTAAGTGTAATAGGATGTACTGAGATAAATAATTACATATAAGGAGTGAGTAACAAGTTCAACCAAATCTCTGTGAATAAAGACCATCATGAGATCAATGTCAACTTGTTAGGCCAGAAAAAACAGTCAAGTTTATCACTAACTGTCCCCCGTAAAAAAACAGGGCTCTTTTTCATTTTCTTTTTCATTTTCAAACATACCTTTAAAACATGGTCCCCAAGCAGTTATTAACTTATGATTCATTTGTTAGAAAGTTAAGGGTTAAGGCCAAAAAAATGGGGTAGGTTGAGGAACTGTACTCATCTATTTTTGTGGCCATATTGCTTACATAACAGACTTATACACTTCAGAATAAAAGTTAGACAGCTGTCCATAAAGATCATTTTATTTCCTTTTGTAGACAAATCTGACTGTATCATCTTCACTGGGGGCCAACGACGTATCACGAGAGGCGGTTCGCATCGAAAACATGTGTATGTTATGCAACGACAAACGACACATATTATGCACACATAACGTGGTTGAAAAGCTAAGGACGACATTTCTCGTAGTTAGTGACATTGCATTTTGCTGGAATATCATATTCCAAGCACGAAACATGGTGAGTAGAAACGTTTAATACTATGAAACAGTTGTATGCAGTAATTGAGTACCAATTACGTATGAATTAAGCTCAAACGTTAGGGATGTTCGTTGACAGTCTTGTTTTGGTAGATTTTTCATTAAAATATTTTTCGTGAGTATCATTTCTTATACTTACTAGGTAAGGTTTACTTATTCAATCTTTTTGTCTTCATTAGAAATGTTCTGTAGGTGTAATAAGCACATATGAACGTTTTTTTTGCATACTACGACTGTGTTTGTTTCTCACAGAGTGTGTGTATGGTGCTAAACGAAGGTCACTCTTCATGTGTACGTTGCTCACTGAAGTCAAAATCAATTTCAGGATACAGACCACGCGATGTGTATGTACTGCCGGTCACCATTTTCCAGCATTTTAGAAGCGCACTGACACTGTGCAAACTCCAGCATATAGAGCGTTACGTTCATGAGGGAAGCAGATGATAGAGGTACAACTAAATATCACAATGCAACTTAAAATGAAGGACCATTACGTTATCTACAACATCGACGACATGACAACGATCACGGAAACTGGAAAAATTAATACCTACAAATAAAGTGACAGACCAATATGGAAATTTCTTAAAGTGAACACACCAACTAAGTCTGTCCATTGCCGATTATTCCTGAAACAAGTGGAATCCGGGATGTACAGAAGTTTCTCAACCAGATGGTGCTGAACTGACGGAACAATTGGACACAACTATACTATGCTCAGACGCAGAGGACTTTGAAAAAGTAGATCTAACGTTACCGATGAAACAATATAAGATACCGTAGTACAATTACAAAAGCTTCTTCAATCCATCACATCTACTCTAATTATACCCCTATCACACTAGGGCAACGATTGCACTACACCTGACAGGACGTTAGCAAATGAATGCATTTTGTTATTGTACACCTGACAAGCCACTTGGATGCTGAAATTGCCGTTTTCTAAATAAGAAATAGAAGAAAAAGAAACATGAAGCAACTTAGATTATGTTGCGTTAGTGCATGACTATAAACAGAAAGAAGAATTCTGTTTGGCCATCATGACCAGTTAATATAAATGGACACATATGGTACAGTATACATACGGAGCTAGTGAATGCAATGAGGACGTTATTGGGACCTAGGGAGAGCGCAGTTCAGTCTGCATGGACGTGGTGAGCACATAATTTGGGCGTAGTATTAACGCAATAGACCTGGTGACAATGGGAAGCTGCACGTGTAATGAGCTTACTGGCAACGTGATAGACGCAGTGAGAACCTGGCAAAGACGTTGTAAGGGCGTAGTGCGAGCCTGAGTGCATCATTTCTTTTCGAGTTTGACCCCGTCCCTGCCACGGCCATCAAAATTTTCAGGACGTGATAGAAACTTGGCGAGCGTGGTGCGGACGTGCTCTGGTGTGATGGGGGCATTATAACTGACCGAAGACGTCTTCAAGACTGGGTCACCTATTTTCAAATGGTGGATATTGGCGAATTCGGTGCAAATCACGCTTGGATTGACGAGCACGGTGCAACATTGCTATCGATACTAATGAATGGGACAATGGTGTTAACGAATCGAAGAAATGCATTCAAACTTTTTAGATAACAGCAGATTTCTAAATTGTTCAAACTCGTAAATTATATATATAAGTATGTGCCTAAATCTATTAAAATGCAGATATTAAATGATAAGACCATCTGAGAATTTTAACTGTTCTCTTTAGACCATCACACATAATTAAATAGATAACTGTCAACTGCAAAATATTAATTGATATACACATTTGACTTCAGACTGAAACATCACACACTCTGTTAGTAACATATACATCAAAAAGAGACTTCAGTTGACACCATACACACTTGTCTAGTGCGGAAGGCCTTGTTATATTAACGTGTATACATTTTATTGAATCTGATAAGCGGTGGGGAGATGCTAAGTTATGTTCACAGACATGATGCCTGTATCATGAGTGCTAAATATTTTACAAATGGGTTTCATGTCACAATAATTTTGAGGAAAACTGTTTTTTACACAGAATAACGGACTAATCTGGCCTAATTCGATGAATGACAACGCAATCATTGTACAGAAAACGCATTTTACAACGGCAAATACAAACTTAATAAAAACAACTAACAAGACAATCCAAAAAAACTAACATTTCGTCCCCCTGCAGGTCAAACATTTCAAAATGACATGTAGAGGTCAGAAAACCAGAGACTGTTTACATAAAATTTCGTTGCATAACATACACATGTTTTCGATGCGAACCGCCTCTCGTGATACGTCGTTGGCCCCCAGTGATCTTTAAGGCAAAAGAAAACAGCAAGCAAATTTTACATCTTGAAAATATATCTTATTTCTAAATCCATTAAATTTATCCTAGTCATCAAAATATCAAAACAGAGCACATTAAAAATTGGAAAAGATTTTATCTCCAGAAAAAAAGATCAAGTTTCATATACAGTCAAATCTGTGTTAGCAACCATCTCTGAATAAAGGCCATCCTGTAAATAAAGGTCACATTATGTCTTTCCCAAGGTTGGCCTTTGTTCACATGTTTGACTGTAGAAATAATGTGATACACCATTTAGTTCCTTAATCTGTTCAATGTTTCATACATGGAGCAATGGGCTCCATCATTCATTCACTAACTAATTAAAACACCATATTATGTTACATCACTAGACAAGAAAGCACATCACAAACAGACCACTTCATAGTTCAGATCATTAACTCAATACAACAACATTCTGACCTATTTTTCTGTATTTCCCTTGTAATTACATTTGATAAAAAGATCGCTGCAAGCGGTGCCAACGCTTGTCTGCTCAGCGCCTCAGTAACAGTCTTCAATCCAACCTACTAGCCCACAGCCCTGGGCTAGAAAATTTCTAAATTGGTAATTTGTCTATTTTCAATAGTCCACTAACAGTTTGGGCTAGTGCTTTAAAAAATGCAGTAAATCTATCCATCTATGAAGTTTCATGTTGCTACCTCTTAAATAGTTTCTGTGTTATGAGCTACATCAAAGTTTTTGCACAGATGCAGACGACGCAAAGATCACAACAGCTGGACTTTTTTTCGAAATCTGCTGAGCCAATAAAGCCACCTTATTAATATTACAATTGACAGCGTGAGTGCAAGAAAGTACCTATCCTCTTATTTGTATACATTATTTCACTTAGCCCATCAATATTGTCTAGAGCAAACAGGTGTTGTAAGTATCAAGGTTTTACAGAAGTACAGATGAAATTTGTAACTGATTGAAGTAACACAATACTACTGTAATTCAACAAATACATTATACTAACTGCACGCTTACAATATCAACTTTTGAAAATAAAACAAGTACAGTTATACAATTATATAATGAAGACTAGAAAATAGACAAAAAAGGCATCAACAAGGATTACATCAAAATAAAAGTCACCAACTAGAAAATGTTATAGAAAATCTACACAATACAGACACTGGCTAGACAGATGACACTTGTGTAACATTTAAACACAAATTTACAATGTCTTCCGCTTACTGCATGAACCAATCTTTTTATATTTTCAATACCGGTATTTCAGTTGAGATTCTTTCTTGATTTCTTGAAAAAATACATTACCATACAAAGTCCCTGCTTCCACATAAAACATGTGTCTATTTCTCAAATGGTATTCATTTAAGTTTTTGAACATGAACTTACAGTCCATTCATACGTTAATTTCTTCTTTTCTATATCATACATGTATATAATATATGCTAATGAAAAATGTGTCAATCGATTAAGTACTCAATTAAGGGCTCAATCCCAATAATGTCAACTTTTTTTCATTGGTTTCTTTTTCAACCTGTTTTACTATAAACTTTCAACATTTTTTTATTGCAGCTATTACACTTGATAAGAAACAAAATTTTCATTAAATTTTGAACTCAATAAACAAATACAGATTAATCAAGAAATTTTTTGTTGTAACTGTGTCTGTTCAGTTATAGCGTACGTAGGTTAAATTTAAATATTAGTAATTGTATGAATCAATGTGTATATAAACACAGACAAATACCGGTAACTCCCAAGAATAGAGTAAAAATGATAAAAGCAGAAATGACATATGTAGAATACTGAGTGTAAAATTTCCATCTCATAAATCTGCACCACTACTTAGTCAATGGAACAAAGAAAATGAAACCCAACACTAAGTAGAAACAATGAGAAAATCAAATAAAGCAAACGCACTTTTACAATCAATTTTGTCAGATTGTGGAACCCACAGTATTTTGTACAACAGTATATATATCTATCCCAATATGGTCATGTATAATAATTATATTTGTATTCATAACAAGTTCTTGTGTTTTTGTTTTAATCATTGGAGTCATTAGATATAATTTGAAGGATATTATAAAAGAATTTTAGAAGGGAGTAAATGTCATATTTCAATAAAAAAAATCTAATCCAGACAAATTAGTTAGTAATCACCTCTCTCAATATGATATATGATTACTAATGAGAATGAGACAAAAGAAAGAAGGATAAAATACATAGAAACACAGAAATATTGCATCCAATCAATTTATTCAATCCTCACATACATACCGAGGGCTCAGCGCAACACTGTCGTAACTTGTTCTTATTTCCTTATGAGTTACGACACTGTTGCGTTGAACCCTCGAATTACATATCGCTATCAGCCCTTTTTTATTGTTTAGGGGAGCAGGTTTCGTGTACCATTGATATGGGAAATTTTTATGGGAATTGATTTTTCTTTAATTATTTCTCTCAGTGGTGAAAAATACATACTTTTTTACTTGGCGAATGGCGCCAAATTTCATATTAAAAATGGCATAAAAAAGGCTATCTATTGTACAATCAACCCCACACTTAAAGTTTAAACTTTGCAGTAATGCACTAATTATTGACCTAGATTACTTCACAATTCAAATACATTAAGTGATTTCAATCAATCTGTTATATGCAGTCAACATTGTGTATTTTCGTAATCTTTCCACTAGAATGCTCAGAAAAAAGGAGGGGTGTAAATAAGGCCAGAAATAAAATAGTTGTGCTTCTATAACCATACTTGACCAAATAAGGGTAGATAGGTTTTTTTTTTCTGTTCATTTCCAAACATATCTATAATATTTACTTACAAGGCATGCTTTATCCAAAATATTTACTTATTTTTGTTTGTTTTTGCTGGTAGAAAGTTTAGAGTTGGCACTAAAACATATCTTTAGTGCAGGAACCAGAAACTTTTATTTTTTAGTTGAAGTATTGAGACCTTTAACTAAATGTTTGCTTTGAGACATACTTAAATAATTTTTTTAAATACAAGATTTGTATATAGTATAAGCGTGGGTTATTCATAACATTTATAAATAATTTTGCATTATTGATCAAGATACAAAGACAAGAATCAAATATGATACTCATCAGGAACAGTTAACATTGCAATATGAACAGAGCTAGTAATATTTCAGCAAAGTTGAAAGAATATGAATTAGACATCACAATTATCATGCTTAAATACAGTCAAATGTATCTATTACAATTTAAGTAACTAGAAATCAGTTATAAAGCCAATACATTTATAAGTGGTTGAAATGCTTATTTCAGGCTAAATAATACTGATACATGTAGTGAGGTATTTCACAGAGAAGGACCTACCTACCTCAGAGGAATAAACCTAAATTTGTTAAAAGCAAACTTTGAATAATCTTTATTTAGGGAAACTGCAAGGACCCGCTGTTAATGTTACTTCCAAGAACTCAGAAAACAATTACGGCTATTTTACTAAAGTAAGTAACTTAGAAATAACACTCACTCAGACACACAACAGATAAACCAAAGTAAACAGTACAGACATACTTCATTAGTTATCACAATTCTTATACCTCATATACTGGGTTATTCTTAAGATGATGCATAGAAAAAATATAATTCATCTTTATCTTAAATTTACTTAAAACTTAAATAATGGTAGTTTAATCATTGACAGATTTGTACTAGTGCACAAAGATCATTCAGTAACTATTTATATAAAATTTATTATATTATATACATAAATGATATCACACTAACACATTTTATTGTTTATTATTATGTCAAATACGTTTTGGCTAATAAGCCTTCATCAGTGATAATATTCACTTACATATAGTCATTTTTTTTGTAAAATTTATTCAAATTCAAAAAGAAATAAATATGAAAATGTGAAGAAAATGCAATTACAGGTGACATATCTTTTCCAAATAGACCATATTCAAGTCAATATATAAATGTTACAGAAAAAAGCAGCTTGAATATAGACTGAAACATAAAGAAGTGATGAAGACAATATAAAATAGTTTACCTTGATTCCCTTTATGAACATAACAGGCAAAATATAGTAAATTATTAATATCAGGTAAAAATAGTTTTATCTTAAAGGCCCATTTAGCTTTTTGAATATAGCAATAAAGAACAATAGATAAAATGATAGTGAAATTTAAGAAATATGGATGCTTTTTCATATTTATTGCAATATCATTACATTAATACTACATTTCTATTATAGTATATGTTCTTCGTGATTGAAAAAAATAATCCAAAAAGCTAATGGGACTTTAAACAAAGGCTTTGAGCAACTCCAGGTACAAACAAAAATGGATTGAAACTTAAAAAGAGAATACAATAATATACACTGATCAAATGATTTTATACAGTATCGATTTAAATACAGTCAAGAAAATTTCAGTCAATGCTTATTAAGGACTTGGAATTATAGAGAAATTTTAATCAAAACACTGGCCAGTCTTGTACATTTCTTCAAAGAAGAACTATTATTTTTAAAAAAAAAATTTTTTATTTCAAAATATTTATCAGATGATTGAAAAACATTGCCAAACTTCAATGAGTTAAATTTCTATTCTTTTTCACAATTTATATTTATACAGCAGTTTGTTGACTATGATCAGAGTTCCAAGAAAGTAACTAATTGATTATTCTGCAAGTACATGTAATAAATAAAATCCCCAAATATGACAGACATTTCAGACAAGTAGCTTAGAGGCTAGGAAACTCAGTGTGAACTGTATTTGACAGCTCATTTATATGTTTTCACTCACAAGGAAAATGGAGACTATTCGGTGCTGCCCATATTGCATCACATATCTAATACCATTACCAGGTATATGCTGATGAAAACTCACCTTGCATACAGCACAGGTATAATTTATATCATCAGCATCCTCGTCCTGACAGTCAGCATGAAACACACGCCAACAATCAGAACATGCGTACATCTCACCTGGCATGTGACATTCAAAACAATACCAATCATGTCCATCATCATCCTAAAATGATGAAAAGTGTCACATTAAAATATAATGGAGGAAAAGATAGTGACAAAACAGAGGCTAGGTAAAATCAAAATCTTGTTTTATTTGAAATAGGGGAATCAGCAGTCTCTTTCCTGGTATTTTATCATTCTTATACAGATATTCTAGGAATTGAAACAAATTAAAAAAAAAAATTTCATGAGATACATATTTTATTATCAACATTGGTATTATCAAAAATGAAAAAGCACATCGAAAATTAGTACACAGACAAAAAAACTATATATTCAGAAGAATATATATTCGGAAGAAGGCATAAGATTTGTTCATTTAAATCGGGTTTTACGCCCCTTTTCAACAGTCAGAGTCATAAGAGGTAGAGAGTTCATCTAACCATCGTTCCTGGGAAGAACAAGTACTAGACTCCCATCCTTCATAAGCAACTGCCTACTTTTTCACATAAGGAGACATGATTGGAAGTGGGGCTCGAACCCATGACCCTCTATCAGTGAGAGGTTACAGTGATTTGAAGTCAGTGACCTTAACCGGACCACGGAGGCGGGTCTAAAGGCATAAGAACAAAGTTGTCTAAGTAGCAGGTTTTTTTTCGGTATTTTGGGAATATGACCCATACCCATGGGATTGGGAATTTTCGCGGTGTTTTAATCAAAATTGGGAAGAAATGTATAACAACATTCTACTTAATCTCCAAAAGAACAGTAGCAGAATAAGCTATTTACTACCAATAGTGATGTTAATGGACTTATAAAACTAATATTTCTTTTTTTTTGATTGGGAATTTTTGGGAAAAAAAGATACTATTCTCCATTGGGAATATGACTGGCTATAAAATCGACCCAAAGAAATCCCTGAGTAGATACATTCTGTAGTAACATTAATGTACCCAGTGCCTACAAAGATCATATTTAACTACATGTACTAATACTAACATGTTCAATTTCTCCTTCTTCTGGAATTCTGAAGCCTTCATATTCAATGCCTGTCTTTGATCCCTTAAACCCCACACCAGTGTAGGATAATATCATGTTATCTAATACAGCATAGTGTAACTGTCTCTCTGCTTCAGATTTCTTCACCTCGTATTCTCTCTCCATATACCTGAAAATACGAATGAGGTCATTCCTTAACAATCAGCCAATGGTGATTGAGTTAATCAGTTTTGTGGTCGTGATTCTAAGTTATAAATCTATACATAAATGAACATTAAATGTACCACATGTATGGCTTATAGAGCAGATTCAAGTTTTTTAAGATACAATTGTGCTTCAATACTGACACAAAGAAACCTATAATAGAAAGCTTTTGTGGCTTATCATATAAGACAGAGAAACCTGTAAAATGGTCTTGTATCTCATACTATGGTGTACTGGTGAATTTCACAAAAGTTTTCTGTAGAAAAACAGTGCTCATAAAGTATATGATACTTGAAAAGTGTATCCACTCCTCGGTGTAAAAACATACAAAAATCAAGCATTTTAAGAAATTTTTTATGTTGTATACATGTATGGTATTTAATTATTTCAAACCAAATACATGATAGTTACTGATTTCAATTTTTACAACTAAAGCTAGTAAATCTAATTTAAAATATGTCTAGTGTTTATCAAAACAAGGAACTCATTCTAACAGGTCAATAATTGTAAGTTTCACAATAAATTGAATAATTCAAGGATAAGTTCTAAATTTATCAACAAACATTGTGTATCAGCAAAAAGTAGGTCAGTAATTTAATAGACCTTATCAGAATTCAGATATTGTGACAAGTGACATTATGTGTCAAGCAATTTACAGATGATTCTATAATCTATAGAAATAGAATACAACAGAGATAGATTATGAAGTTATTAATCAATATGAGCCCAGTAATATCAAATTATAATAATCAATAGCATGTTTACATATAATAATAACACAAATGACTAAAGCTTAGATCAAATCAATTCTTTGCACTTTTGAAACAGAATGACTAATGTTATTTTAGTGTGGAAATCATAAAAAATAATACACAAATCATAAAACATCTCTAAATGACAATATTATATTATAAACTCATAATAACCTACAATAATAATATACTAAGTACATGTAATAACATTATATACAAGAGAACAATTAAACAATAAACACTGACTGTTAATGTTAAAACTAATGCTTGGGGTCACAACAGTAAGTCACAGAAAATAACTCAAATGTTTGTTAAAATTTTAGAACATTTATAGCTGACTTTGATTGAATTTAGCCCCAGACCTAGGACCATTTCCACCAAAATGGTCTGTTGTCCAGTAAATTTTCAGTGCAAGTTTTATCATATTTTAGAACATGTACTATTGTGTACTGTATTTGGTCCACTAAGAGTTCATTTGGTCCAGTAAAGTCTGCATTTTCACTGGACCGAATGTTCAGTAAATAAGAGTAATTAAAAAAGCTTTTGGTGAAGACTGTCAGTCTTCAAATTTAGCTCCAAACCGAGGACTGTCAGAGTACACCAAAATGGCTATAAGTCTAGTAAGTTTGAAAAGGTCAGTGGTCCGACGGTCCAGAAAATTTTCAGTGATAATTTTATATTTAAAACAAAAAGAAATTTAGTGTGTACTTTTTGTGTCCACTAAAAGTACAGTTGGTCAAGTAAAGACTAAAGTTTGCATTTTCACTAATTGAATATCCGTGATTCAAGAAGTTTTTCTTTAAGTCTGTATATATTCGCTTCCATCTTCATTTTTTGATAGAAGGAATTTTGCTTAAAATGGTGACCAGAAATGCTATTATTTTACAAACAGCAGAAAAAGTTTTGCGGGTAGAAGTCTGTTATAAATATTTTGTAAACTATCAGGTTGTTTTTGGCTGAATTTTTAAACAAATTCTGGTCACATTCCTATTAAATCATAAATACACATAGAGCAAAGTAGGGTAATAACGACCCCTTAACTGTAAATGTCAAAAGTAAGCTTACTTAATTCTCATTAAGCCAGTGCTTGCAATGATTTTTGAAAGAGAAATTACCATTGGTCATTTATGACCAGTCAGATTATTAGTCACATATATAGAAAGGTAGAGAACTGTCTGCTCTTCCTTATGTGAATCTGTCAATATCGACCTCTTTCTGCTAATATCGACCCCCTTCAAACTTTTTTTTAAAAATTATGAAGCACTGACATAATCCTATTGCTAATGACAGTGCAACTTGTACTAACATTCATGCTACAATTTAATGGAAAACAGGCATTGAATTAAACAACACAAGCGTCGCTCTTTTTAAATTATGATCATCTAATTAAAATTTGACAAATAAACATTTCATTAATTTAATTGAGTACACACGTCAAATATACATCTTTGCAAACAAAAGCACAAATAGTGTAACACGACACTCTAAGTTCACAATATTTTGCACTTCAAAGGTGAATTCCTTCCTTATCAATGGAAATACTATATGTCACGCATTAAATCTAAATATTCAACTAGAACATGCAGTTACTGTCTTCTGGGCTGGACGTGACACCATCTTCCGCCTAGGACCTAAGACTTTTCTGGTACATGTCCAAACAGCTTGTAAAACAACGTTGTCTTAAGGATACCATGTGCCTTTACTGCCCCTTTCCAACTCATTGGTCTACTATGCACCATTTCACTTGCAGAAGTCATATTTTCTAGTTTATATTTCAAGTGTTTCTAAATACATCAATCTAGTTTGACTTAGCCTACTTAAATATATGAAAGGGTGAAGTTTTTTTTAAAAATTGATTTGTTTTTATAAAAAATCAACATGCAGTTTTAATCTATTAGCATGAAATGAACAGTTCAATTTGCCTTACGTTAAATTAAAAATAAGTTTGGACTTATGGAATGAAATTCTGCAATTTTATAATTGTCTTGCATATTCTAATTAAGGTAGGGTCGATATTAGCAGAAAAATTAATTTTCATCTGTTAAAATCGACCCCTGCATGGTCTCCTTTAATATCATAGACTTTGTCTTAAAATCACAAAGAATATAATAATAGAGGCATGTATGATTTATTTATACATAGAGTTTAGAATTTGAAACATTATAAATCAAGTCTGAACACAAATAGTAAGCTAACTTCGCTTATAGTCACCCTTTTATTTCACTACAAAAAAAATTTGGCAGCCACACTTCCTTCAACAAAATTCAAAATGGCCTTCTATTACGAAACAAATGTGACGTCATCAATGATAAATGATTGACAGATACAGTCAAGTTAATTGGAGCTTTAAAAATATGAAAAAAACAAAAGGGTCGGTATTACACAGGGGTCGGAATTACCCTACTTTGCTCTATATGACAGACAAAAATTCAAAATCGAAATTCAAAAGGAAAAACTCTTTCAGGTATGTGAAACAATTCAAATCAATAAAAACAAATAAGAGATATTGTGCTGTAGCAGAAAATAGTTTTGTTCATTTAGACAATTGCAAAATTGCTCGACTACAATTATACTTTATGAAGGAAACTCTGTTAAACTAGGTTGTCCCCCAAAGACTTAAAGAAGGAAAAAAATTATTTTCGGGCACAGGGCGACCCACTAATTTGAAGACTACAAAATACTGAAAAAATGGACTATTTCATTAAAATGATAAGGTGATATATATTACCGAGCAAGTCTTTCAATGTTGGAGATCTGTTTCTGTGATCTGATGTAGGCGATCCCGCCAAGCAGCTGTTGGACACGCTGCACATTAGCTTGACGTCGTTTTACCGGATGCACCATTCTGTATGAAAAAAAACAACAACATTATTTTAGCAATCTCAGATATTATCAACTTAACTTGTTAGCGTTTTATGTTTATTTGAAGCAAAATAATAATTAATATGGCATTTCTGTTACCTAAAACAATTGTTTAAAGAAAACATGATTGTTTCAAAGTACGATGATAGTATATACATGTACTACGATGTTTTAAGTTTGTGGTCAGTAATTTGAGTAAATTTTTTATTTTATGATAATAAATGTAACACACAAGGTAAGCAACAATGACACTGCAGTTAAACACGCTTTGTTTATCAAGATCGTTCATTAAAGAAACTTCCATAAATGACAAAATATGAAACAAAACTGAATGACATGTCAATCAGAGAGGCATGCCATATAATATCAATACTGTATTTTGTAAATCAAGCAGGTCGCTGAAATGTAAACGGGAAGTAGCTTCACTTTCGATCGGCAAATAGCAGAATTTACGTCGTTTTTTAAAATGACATTCATGCTACTCGTTTAACATAAGTAATTTTATCCTGCAGCATTGATTGTTTACATTTCACAGTTGTCATTACCTGGAAATTTGTAAAAACGTAGCGACAGTAGTCAACACTGACACGGTCGAAGATGGTGTCTTGCGTAAAACGTTTACCTCACATTTTAGTGACGTCATGGAAACTCGTATAGGAATCTCCACAAATTTTTTGTTTGGGTTATCTCCCTTTCAAAAATTATTTTGCCAAGGGAGACAACTGCATCGGATCTTCAAGCTTTCTAAAAGGCTTAGTGGTTAATCAGGTTATTATCTAGAACTTTCGCGAGTAAATTTTAATTATGTTGAATGACAGCCATTGTTTATTCTTTGCGTCCAAGAACCTGGGATCGTAGCATAAGATTAATACCGGGGGCATTATATCACAGTGTCCCTGTTAAAACGTATAGAAATACTTGTAGGCAGACATATACACTAGTGTGGCAGAATTGACTTTTTTTTAGTTACTTTCCAACATCTATGCTTGATTGTTATTACAATAAGTCCATTTTGTTTCTTCTTAAATACATTTAATCTAATGGTATTTTTCCTTCTACACATGTTTATTCAAGCAATCATTAAATAATATTGTCATTGGGGTGTCCAAGGGTTCTTTATTCACTTGATATACTTAAAATCACATTGTTTAACCATCAATTTATGTGTTACACTGTATAGATAGAAATCGAGCAGTGAGTCGTGACGGAAGGTCATGGACTGTTCCATTCTTTAAAATAGGGATAAGTAATACAATGACCAAGTACATTACTAAACACGATCTTACATTTGTAGGCCACTGTTGGCCTCTTACATTTGTAGACCACTGTAAGAGGCCTAGCTAGCTACGTGGTCCTGAAATCAGTGCGCCGCACTAGTAACATTATTAAACTGAATTGTGTTTTTCGTGTCCTTAATATTGCCACTATTTTTTTCAAATAATGCATTGCTCATGATTTCGGTGCATTTATGTTTTGAAAGGTATATATATCATATGCAAACAAAATCAAATTCTGTTCAAATAATGTTCCTAAGTATGTAGAGGATGTCATGTTATATAACTTAATATAATGAAGCAAAATATTAGATTCTGACAGTGGCGCAAGTACAGAGACTGCTAATGAACGCAGTAATTGAAATTTCATGAAATTACCTGAAATACATATGAAATTCATTCCAAATATTAAAATAAAATTTGCAATAATAAAATACCAAATATCAAATAAAAATGGAAAGGGAAAACGTCCACATGTGTTTCGAACCCATAGCATCTTGACTACCAAGCTTCAAAAGTAAAATGGTTGGGGCCTTTACCGATCGCGCTACGCACTTGGTCTCAGCTATGACGGTTAAATAACTGATATGTATATATTACGGAAACCTACGAAACGTTCCGAAAAGCCACTCACCCTACAAAATGGACTTAGTTGATCTTTGATCATTCACAGGTCGTTGTCGGACTATACATGTTTAATCATAACCCTGTGTCATTCAAAAAGAGTGTATCATGAAATTCTCATGATTTCTCTCCCTGAAAGGGTATATAAGACTGAGTATCCAGCACTCAGTGCTCAGTTCACTGCCATTTGCAAGGTAGATTCTACCCTTGTCCGAACTTTGCCAACTCTTTTGTAAATTTAAGGGATACTTTTATAATATTTTGGCCAGGGTTCTAAATTCATAGACTAAATTATTATCTTTCTTTCCTTCTAAATTCATGGTCTTTATATATGTAAATTAAACTAAGTTAGGTTAGGTTAGGATTGTTGAGTATTTGATTGATCTCATTTATTGTCCACCTTGTTTATTTTATAATCTATAAAACTTGTTTCAGTTATAAATATTGTGACAACTTATAAATAAACAGAAAGTAAAAGTATCTCTAAACCCAAAACTGTGTCCTTATATATCTAGTTATTAGTTAATTCAATTAGTAACAGTAGAACCTGGGATTTTGATCCAGTGTTTCAACAATTATCACCAAATGTATATAAAATAGAACACAAGTCTTCAAACCTTGATCAGTGATCAAGTGGTACATTAATATACATATAATACATGTTGAACGGATCATAAAAACGAACCAAGACTGTTACAGTAGCACGTTTCTAATCAAATACTATAATATCATATCTTTTTGGTGTGCCCAGTGTTGTTTGATGATTTCATGTATCTATCGAACAAATTAATCAGAATCAACTAAATTAACGTCCATTGAATCATTATATAATATATTTATATATATGAGACAGAACTATATGCTAAACTTGCCAGGGAATGACGTTGTCACTATTTATAGACCTCTAATGTGATAGGTGTGTGACGCTGACTCTGCTCTTAGTGTAAACAGTGAGACCAGCACTGTTTAAAGATAGTCAAAGCAAGCGATCTAATATTTATGTTTATCGTTCCAAAGTTAAAGCACGGATATTATAAACAATTAAATACAATACACGTACATATAGCGTGGTATGTAGATAAACAATTCATACTGTTATATTTGTTATATTCACGGAGAAGTTCCACATAATTAAAGTGCAACTATTTGGACTATATCATTTTTTTGGAAATCATTATAGGATGTGTGCATGTCTTGTAGATTCCTTCATAATTAACATATATATTCACATCGAAGGTGCCTATTATCAAGTACTCATAAAGTAAAAGCTATCATCCTAAATATGTAAGTGACATTTAAGTAATATATATCTAGACGGCTTTAGATACGATGGGTAAATTACAATCAACAAACGCCCTATAAATCATGAAACAATAACTTGTGGATCATTTTCGACATCGTCCAGGTAAATAATCTAAACATCGTTTTCAACAAAATGAGGTATTCTTCGATTTTGTCACAATCAGATAGATCTTCTAATATACAGCTATATACTGTATAAGATTGATTTCGATCTGTCCTCTTCTTCGTGTGAGCTTTGGAGCCTAAGCTGTCTGTCTTGGGGTTATGTGATCTAACCGTAGTTTCGATTTTATGCATGTAATTGGAATCAAATTGTTGAATAAAACGCAAGAATGTTTTGTTTTGAAACTTCCGACAGTGAACTACTAGTATCACCGATCGCAATTCATCCTCACGAATAACAACAACAAAAAAAGTTCTTAAGGTTTATTCATCATTTTCCTACCAGTGTACTCTTTGGATATTAAAAGTCATGTATATATCGAATTCTTTTTTCTGTCCATAATTTCGACTGATCAATTGTTTTCAATGATTTGACTTCGGCTTCATTGCTTTTACATTTTGATATATCAACTACATCTCGTGTCTCTGTTATTAAGGTTCTTACATCAATTTATTTGTTCTTATGAAATCATACTTTTAAATTTGCTAAGTTTCTTAGACATGAATAATTGAAGAAATTCTTGTTAATAGAGTCAGATAGGGCATTCTTATTGGATAGGAAAATCGGCACATATGATACCATTTAATTAAAAACCTTGGCGACATTAAACCTTACAAGTACATGGATGCACCATAATGTTTTTGACAACTGAGAAATATATATTGCCGATTCTTATGCCGAGATCTTTTAAAACAAATATTTGATACAAATATTAAACCATGTTTCATCCCCGATCTATATGTTGAATTTATTTCAGAGAATCATGACCGATTGGCAAGACTCGCGAGCATTCGAGGAGACAAATTTACACCTGTTAGAAGAAGGACATCTTTATGATGTCACCTTTCTTCTTGAACCATCTAAGACAGAGGTCAAGGCTCATAGAAATATTCTCGCTAGTCGCAGTGTTGTGTTCCATGCAATGTTTTGTGGTCCTCTTGCTGAATCTTGCAGCCAAATTGAGATTCCTGACATCGAAGAAGGCATCTTTAGACCGTGACTTAGGTAATGTCAATGCATGGTCAAACCGGTAGAGAAATGCCGCCCTTTGGGCAGAAAAGACATGATGTGGCCTTTATTGATTGATCAATGTCATTTTTGTTCTAAATAATCTAAGATAGTTTTAAAAGAATGGTCTTTATAAACAGGATAGCCTTTATTCCTAGGTTGTCGCTAAAACAAAAGTTTCCCTTTGGAACGACATAATGTGGCCTTTATTAAAAGGTGACATTTTTTCAGAGGTTGGCCTTCATCCGGAGGTAGCCGCTTACACTGGTTTTGTTGTATTTACTGTACGATGTCGCGGTGCATCCTTTCATCATCAGGATTTAGTGCTATATGTGTTGTTAACAATCCGTTCTTTCTGCTTACTGTCTTGTTTAATTCATAATTCTCGATAAAATTCGGAAAGGCCTAAAAAATAAAAAAGTTATTTTCTGGTTAGCTGGGCCGGTATTCAATAAACATCTTAAGTAATTTCTTTAACTTAAGTCGAATTTTTTACTTAAGTGTAAACTTTTTTCATGGTAAAAGTTTGTAAACCAGTCATCAAAAGTGTGAAAATGAATTATCATTTTCATAATTGGCATCTTAAGAACAAAGATAAAATCATATTATTGCGATTTCCTCCTTTATATTAGTACAAAAGAGTTAAAGCAAAAGTCGAATTTAAGGAAAAATATAACTTAAGTTAAACAATTACTTAAGATGTTTATTGATTACCGGCCCTGATCTACCGGCCTAATTTTAAGTAAAATTGTATGGCCACGAGTCGTGCTTCGATGATACCCTTTTCATGAAGTAAATTCGTAATTATGATTTTAAACTTAATTTTTTAGTTAATCAATTTGCAGTTCCCTGAAATATAATTTTCTGTATTTTAGATTCGTATACACTGAAGATTGTAAAATCATTGCCAACAATGTGATGGATATGTTGTACGCAGCTAAAAAGTATGGTTTAAAACGTCTTCGTGAAAAATGCTTAAAGTTTTTAGGTAACGAGATTGTCGTGGAGAATGTTTGCGCAATATTGACACACTCAAGCAAATTCGACGAGAGGGATATGGTAGAGAAATGTATGGCATTCATATTTGCGAACTCAAGAGATGTATTAAAATCCGAAGGTTTTCTTGACCTTCCTAAAGAATTACTGAATGCTTTGCTTGCTTCTAACGACCTAGCTGCTGAAGAGCCAATCGTGTATGAAGCTTGCATTAATTATGCAAAGAAACAGATTACAGAAGACACTGAGAATGTCGACAAGGCGGTGAGAGATGCTTTGGGTGATTTGTTATACCTCATACGTTTTCCTCAAATGAATCGGGAATATTTTTCCTCAAACATCTCAGGATCCGATGTCTTAACCGATGACGAGAAAATTGAAATATTTCAGACCTTTTTTAATACGAAACCAGCAATGTCCAGATTTAATCCAAACCCAAGACATATCGTGAGACATTTTCTAGTTGAACGGTTTGAAGTCGATCGTATACAGATAGGCTGGGGGAATGGATGTACCGATGATGGTATCGGCTTTTCTGTTCACAGTGAACGAGCAATCTTTTTAAATGGAATAAGCCTGTTTTCTCCAGTATTTGGTGATATGCGTGGAATAGTTTATGTAAGCATTGGAAATGAAATAATGATTTCTAAACAATTTACTTGTACAGTTGGTGAAGAGAAGTACTTTGAAATAATATTTGACACAACCCTTGAACTGACATCTGGGCAACTATATAAACTGTATCACAATGCCAGCGGTAGATCTTATTACGGTACTGGAGGGAAAGGAGAAGTAAAATGTGACAATGCCTTAGTACGCTTTCATGATGGATATTTTCCCCACACATGCGTTGCAAAAGGTCAATTTCACGGACTTATCTTGTCATGCTACAGATATTGAGTGCTTATCATCTCTCTAAGGACACGCTGTCGGTACTTCCAATCAGTCCTCTCGTTCATGCATCTTCCTAGCTCCTAAGGACTTACAGCGCCTTTACAATTTTACTAAGACATTATGTAACGTGTAGATTTTATGACTTGTGACAAAATGCCATGGAAATGTTATTTATACATCTAAATACCTAGACAGGTGTTTTGGTAATAACACACAAATGACCTTACCTAGTGTTAAAGTAAAAACTTTCAAATAAAAGGATTTTTTTCAATTCTTTAAAATAAATTCTAGACCATTTAATTTCATCCTGGAACAAATCCATCCTTTGTTTGAACAAACTAATATTGACAATTTGTATTATAGTATCTTCGATGATTTTTTGTAGCATCAGTTGACAAGGAAGTTATTTAACTTTATCCAGAGATTTGAAAATGTCAAACATTCATAAGCCTTAAGAAATGTTTGGTAACAAGCTCATGTACAATACGGTAGTAAGGTCGAGCCTTTTTTCTTTTTCGGCTTTTGAAAGCGAGTGGAAAGTTAAAAAAGTGAGTGAAAGTGGAAGTACCTAATGAAAAGTCTAGTGTCGTTTGAAAAAAAACTAGGGTGGTTCGGGTTGACCAAAAACAACCATACTATTTTAAGTCGATTTGTAGAAGTGTTTCATTGTTCTGTCGAATACTTACATGTATGTATTATTTTTATACACTTATTAGCAAGACACTAGTTTAGAACTTAATCCTCTACATACTTATTAGGATATAAGGCCTCAACAAGCTTACGCCGCTCCCTCTGTCGCTGGTCTTATGTTTGGCATATTGTATCCTTCTTAATTAGCCCCCCCCAAAGATTTACGCAGAACAGCCTATGAATACTACGGTAAAGCACAGGAACCTGATATTCAATTAAAATGCCCCTTAAAAATTTACCCGCTTATATATAAGTCTTTTTTATAATATCAGGTTCCTGTAGGTAAAGTTAAAACATAGTAAATAAAAGTGCATTTAAGAGGGAACAAGACCTTACAAATCTGTCAAAGTATGGAATCAAACACTTTACGCCACTTCTAAAGTAAGAGGTGTCTTATCTCCCTTCTTAGCGTTAAAATACGTTTCATCAATAATCTTCTTAGCTACGCATTCTTAAGTTGAGGAACGATACTCTCTTAACTTTACGATAGCTCATGGGCTTTCTTAAAGATAAGAAAACGCGGCTTCTGCCTTTATTATTACGAGACAGCCTTTTATTTTAAGACTGTTGCGTGCGATGTACTAGATATTAGTAAATAATGGAATAGAAATTCAGTTTTATGTTCAGAGGCGTCACCAGCTATAAATGAATTTTATGCACACACGGAAGAATATAACCCCCGCTGTTGCTTAGTTCTAGATTTATGCCCCGCTATTCGAAATGGCGGAAGAGCGTAAAGTGTTTCCCCTATCCGTCCGTGCGTCTGTTTGTGCGTCCGTACACACCAGACGGTGGTAGTGGGGTTAGGGTTTGGGTTGGTTCATTTTGGCATTGTGAGGTTCAATTACGTACAAACTGGGATAATTTTGACTTGTTGGGTGCGACTTGTGGGGATAAAAACACCGAAAAGATCAAAAGGTGCACCCCACAACATACCTCTCATGAGAATATACAAATGTATGTCCGTTCAAATTTTGATTTCCGAGAAATAACTCAAAAACTATTTCAAGGATTGGTTTCACATTTTAAATGAAGGAATATAATATTAAATACAGGCCAAGTTAGATTTCACATAAAATCCAAACATGTTCACAGGAGTTATGGTCCCTTTTTGACTTAGCTCTCGGGAGGCATTCGTGATTTACAAAATAATTTACAAAAATCGGTTGAGAAATAAAATAAAACTCTCTATATAACATATGTATATAATCAATTCTATTTTTCTTATAAACATAGCTAAGGCCGGTGAATACACTTTACCCGTGTAGACTGTCTCGTGGTCTTTACAAATTTAGATAAGAACAGTTGATAAAAGAATTTCGTAACTTTTGTCGTAAGTGTCTTACGAATGAATCTTACATTGATTGATGAAACAAGGCATATATCTATATAGCATAAATACAACCTATATTACACTTTTCTTTCCCATTTCCCTGCTTTGGCTCGTTTAACCAAGCGTCTGTCAATTATATATAAATCACGATCATACAGACGTGTTTATAGACCTTTTTCAAAGCGAAAGTACAAGTTTTTGTACAACACTTCCTGATCAAGGTATTTAGACACATTCTTATTCTCTGAAAATAACTTTAAAACTTTAATCAATTGCTTATTTATCTTAAATGCACCCACAGCCACAGGGGGGGGGGGGGGGGGGGGTGTGTGTGTGGTCAATTTAAGACGAAATACATGTTTACTTATATATACATACATGATAAAAGGGGTGGAACCAAAATTATATTCTCATTTTGACACCTCTCAGACAAACACCGATTTTATCGTATTTTTTCCCCTAAGGCTAGGAAACTAAACTACCCAGCCAGCATCACTACGTCGGCCCGACATCAAGCCGATATTGCCATCAATGTTGGCCCTACATCGGCATCTTGATCGTTCCGACATCGACCCGCCTCGAATTTGCAACGCGGCTCGATGTCGGCCCGACAGGATTTCCCCGACATTTATCCGATGTTCTGCCGATATTCCAGGAATCGCTTTAATGACCCCTAAAATACTGGTATAGACCTACTGCGAACAGAAGCTAGTAAGATAAATATTGTATAAACTCATACTTGTTCATACATGGATCATAGTCTGCTGTCATGTGAGGAAACAATCAAACTAGCCCGAGTGAGAGAGTTTGGTTACAAAGCTACTACAAGTTATTTCATATATTTGTTAATTTCTAACAGGTCATCTTTCATTAAGATAACAAAATAAATAGAGTATTTTCTATATTTATTTAATCAACATCATGGTGATCATGTACATCTTACGATCTTAATTATGGGACTGGGCTCTAGTATTCCAAATCCAGACACTCCTTTTATGAAATAGAAATAATTTCAAAGTAAAATTTAAGGTTTAATACTAAGGATATTGCTCTCTTTCTTATAAAAAAACAACAAGTGCTTAATAATTAATTCCTGAAAAATATGTTTAGACAATAGTTACCATGGAGACAAACAAAGAATAAGAGCAGTCACTATACAGCATGCACAACTTTTTTTACTGTTTCCTAATAAAGCAATTCTTCTGTTAGTGAAATGGCAAACCTCATGTATTAAGAAGAGGCTATTCTTAAGTTGTGATAAAATGCAATTCAAAGTACAGTCATCAAACAGCAGGTAAGAATTAGGAATCTTGGACAGTGTTCAAATTTACTGACATAGCTAGATGACCATTGTAAAGTTTCAGTATAACACCCGTCATAACAGACATATGAAGTTACTGGAAGAACTATTAAAAGTACAAAAGAGCCTAAAGTTCATTAAAATGTAAGTCAGAGTGTTGAGCCATGGTCACTGATCATAAATTTATCCCTAAAGATATGTGCAAAGTTTCAATGGAATATCTTCAGCAGTTCTGGATATCTTAAGCCCATGTTCTAATTACATAAAAATTCAAAAATCAAAAACTGATTGTTTTCACATGAGAGTTTAGAAGTTAGGGTCTATGTAAAAGAATCCTCAAAAAACATGAATTCATGTGTTGCACAAGTAGACTAGCAACTACCATTCAAGTTTATTAATAACCACACATCATACAAATACATGTATTTGTCCTTATAAAACTCTGTTCACTGAACAAATTCCATCAGTTAAATATGTTTTTCTGTGTGTTGTTCTTATTATGCCCATAGCAGTTGTCCATATGTAACTATGTTCTGAACTTATAATCAAAGTTATAATTATCATGGTCATGGAGCATTGAAGAAACACTATTTCCCCCTTCTATATCTTGAGTATTCCTCATCCATCAAGTAGAGAACTTGAGAACCTGCAGTAACAGAACATTCTTTGCACTTATAGATAGTATGAGAAATCACATAAAATAATACATTTATTCAAACAAATTTACTGAAAATATCATTCAATGAAACTTCAGCCTATATATAATTTGGTGGCAGAGGAAAAGATCTGACAGTTTTATAGCTAGTTAATCTATGGAAAGCTTCATTGATAATGACGAGTTTTCCTAAAATTAACCATGTTTCAAATACTTGTACTAGGTATTATGTTTAATGTATGCACCATGTACTATTTGACAACACTTTACAATACAGGGGCTTACATTCATCAAAATGAAATACCAATGCATTGATATGTGGATATAGACATACATATCCAAATTAGAAGAATAACTTTGAATAGTCTTTCAATAGCCAAGTTACAAATGCCTACTTATAAAGTATGTAGTTTATACATTTACTAGTTTCTTCAAGTAACCAGTACCTAGAGAAAAATACCCTTACCTAGTTGAGGCCTCACAGACAACACCCAAAACAGGCATTTTATGGTCTCTTGGAGAATAGTGGCTCTACCTGAAAAAAATTGACATTACAAAACTAAATGCTCAGAGAAGTTAACCACATGTACCTAGTTGGTACTCCTGAATAATAATTCAATTTTCCTTCACTGTATTATGAATTAAAATTTTAGACATGCCTGATCTTTGCCAAATTATGTGACCTATCTGTAGACAAAATTAACGTTAGATCTATGAAGGACAATGTTATGAATTTGTCCTCAATATGAAGTTGATCATGCCAAAAATCACTCAAATTAGCCATAATGACAACTTACAATGATTAAAGTTTTGACCAATATTTGTTATCATCTCCAACAGGCTCAGTAAATGCAGACATTTAACAAAATACCTACGTCCCCGTGAGGGGTTTAGCATTAAAGGAAGATAAAAAGTTAAGGTAAATAAATTAATAAACTTGCTTTGAAAACAAAGAGACAAATGAACATTTAACAAAAATTAATCATACCTGTTAGGTAATGTCTGCGTAGAAGATCTGCTGGGCATAATCAAAACTGTAGTGACAGGTGATGAAGCTGTCCTGATAAATAGAAAATCAATTTTATTGAAGTACACATACATTCAAACCAGAGTGAGACTATTTGAAATTTACAAGAAATCCTTGATAAAGTTCATTGAAAAATATTTTGATATTTATCATCTTCATATTTTTGCATGTTGGATTCACATTCATTTTCTTTCAGGTGTTCAACTTCAATGCATAAATGTATACAGGTTAGCTTGGTGTTAGTCAATGTTTCCGTGTCAAATTGGCCAAATCTATATAGGTCAGACTCAAAGATGCTTTGAATAGAAGTAATTCTATATGTGATGTTTATTCACTGGGAATGTGTGGTTCTGCTCTGACGCGTATCTCATTTTCCTCAACTTTTGACCTTGTAAACAAACAAAATATCAACACTGTACGAACTTTCATGTACGTCCGAGTACGCATGCAATTCAGATTTCACTACAGTTATACGTTTTCTGCACATTCTGTAACATTGACATAGGACACAATTGATGAAGAAATAATTATTTTCTTACCTGGCTAAATGCCATCACTTAATGTTGGAAATCCACGAAGAAAATCACAAAAATATACGAGTCAAGCGTTTACTTTCTGTTCAGAACACCGTCAATCGATATCCGGTCAAAGAGCTATTTTTAGACACAAACAAAAATTCAGAAGCCTAAAATTGTTAACACTCGGAGCTGATGACGACAAATAAATGCTGCTTTATCTGTTTATCATTAAAACACTCCACAAGACATTGAAAATGCTATAATTTACGATAAAATCGGTATAAGATTTGCTGATAAACACGTGAAATTTTACAAGCGTTTTACGGACAATGATCAAAATGTCATTTGGACGAAAAGTCGCTTGGCGGACCACAATTGTTCAATTATGGGGCAAAATATAACAGTAGAAAAATGATATACATGAGTCTTAATGTAGCTCTTGAGAGTTCATAGGGTATGAACTGGAATAGAGTCCCAGACCCATTATGATAAAAAATATATTCAAATTCTAGCTATGTTTCCACTATCTAATGTATTTCATGTTATGACAATTAAGCTAAAATGAAACCCAAATACATGAAGAATGAAAAATACAATAAGAAATCAATATATAACTTAGATTTTCATTACTCTGGAAATCCTATGTTTAAAATATGAATGTGGTCAGTGATATTGTACTATTTGGCACTTCTAAATTTAATTATTCACACAATTAATCATACTCATACATAAACAAATGCAAAATTACTAATGCTAAGTAACAAATTAAAAATACACTGTATATATCTTCCAAAAGTCTTAACACACTATAAAAGTTCATTTTGGTCATTCATGTAATTGTTTATAGTAGATTAATATTATTTTTCGCTTCTTCTTCCACTATCCCTCGTCACTGTTGGTACATACTACATAGGCACTGTCTCAACACCACCTTAACATCAGCTTCCTAAACACTTTGAATTGTCCTTTGTACAGCTTCAGCTACAATATAATTAATCAATAAATTGATAACACAGTATTTAAAAACATACAATAAGCACAATTCATTTCCTTTAACTAATGCAATTAGCCAAATAGTTTCCTATTTCATGTAGATAATTAGGTTCAAATTAAATCATACTGCTGTAATAGGAGGAAAATAATGTACCCAATGTGAGGACTCAAACCCACCACCTTCTGCTTGCAAGTCAGATACTCTACCGACTGAGCTAATCGGGCTGGTGAATATCCCATCCAATTCATAAATACAATGTATTACTATTATGTATCACACCACCACCTTGCTCCTTCCTTTTTATTAAAAAAAAGGATTTCGAGGCTAGTCTCATACTAACGGTATCAAATGTAATAGGAAGAGGAAAATAATGTACCCGATGCATGGCTCGAACCCGCGATCTCTTGTTTGCAGGTCAGATGCTCTACCAACTAAGCTGATCGGTCTGGTGAATATCCCAGCCAATTTACAAATTACAATATATCACACAGCAACTAAGAGTAATCAAGCTTAAAATCTTGAATATCTAATTGTGGTATACAATATATATTTATATATATGATATATATGTGATAATAATTACATTTGTAACTTACAATGAATGTTACTAGTATATTGCCAACTTGCAACATAACCATTGTATTGTCCGACACACTCTCTGGCGACTAACTACTAAATACATGTGTATACATGCCATGCTGTGTCTTTGCTATCCTTCCCTGATAGTTGACCTGTAAAATATAAAATCAAATTCAAAAACAACATATTCATTGTATTTCAAACATGTACCTTATAACAATCTATGGTATCTAGTCATACTAAAAAGTTAACAACATTAACAGAACAATGACATGATTTATACTTGTATACTCCTATATAATAGAGTCTATAGGTAGATCTTATTTCCATCAATATATATTATTTCAAAATATTATTTATAATTAGAACTTTTTAGAATAATTATTTATGCATTCATTATTTATACAGAATAAATTAATATGAGCAGTTGAAAGTTCAATGTCCAATTGATATAAATTTACCATACAAGCTCACATACCTGTCATTTAATAAAAGTTGTAATTCCTTGAATCCTCTAAGTGCATAATTTTCTCCAATCAATCTGTACTTCAAAAACCAGTTCTGCTTCATCTTTTTTATACTGTATAGTTGTAAAAATCGGCTGGTCTGGAGCTAAAACAAGAGACAAATGGAAATAAGAGTAATTTTACACAAAGATTTAGAAATAATTTTGAATTTAATTATTAGACTGAGTACATACTGGTCATTGGTCTTTGGTGTAAATAAACCATTATGGTAAAACAATGAAATCAAATGAATAACATAAAATTCCTTGAATGTAGATATTCTGCATAAACATGAAATTAGTAACATCAAGGACTTATGTATGTATATAAGTCCTTGGTAACATGAGCAATTTTCTTTTGTTATAGACAGTCGCGAAAACATATGACAATAAAGCAACAAGCTAAAATAAGTTCCCAAGATAATTACTTTACTGTCAATATCCACCCGCTGTTGTTGATGTATGCCTTTTAAAGTAATTTTCCAAACTCACTGACATGTTTCTTGCAACGAAAACTTGTTATTTTCATGAAATATATCCGACCTGCTGCTGACACTAGTTCAAGAAATTCAAATATGGCGGTCAGCACTAAATGACTAATGCAGGCGGTTGACCTAGAAAAGGCTATAGATACTTAAATCTTGTTACAAGTTATCTAAGATTTCAAAATGTAAATGAATACTTACATTATAATGCAAAATTAACGTTTTGCTTCTTCACTTCTTTCATTCGCCTCATTGATTATGTAAAAACAGTTAACTCATTAATGACAAAATACATTCGTCTACATCGGCCCTACAGTACATCAATCCGACATCTACTAGACATTGAGATTTGAACGAATGTAAAGAGTCAGATTCATCGTGTTTATTATTTATATTTTACATATTCATGTCTACAGAATAGGTTAGAACTTAAATAAGTTAACACTAAGTGTAATACACACTTTTTATAAAATCAACCTATGTCGGCCCTATGTCGGATTGACGTTGACAAATATTGTCGATATTCCGCTCTTTAGCCGCCGTCGGGCCGACATAGTGATGCTGGCTGGGTATACTTAGATCAATAGCAGATATATAATGCCCTTTCCAAAAATGTATAGGTTTCCATGGTAGTCTGTAATGACTTATAAAGTGCATCAGCTCGCAAAAACGAATGTTGTACCCGAAAAAACGCGTCTAGGACGAGATCATGCAATCGGCTGTTTACATTGCACATTATACAAAATAAAACTGTCACATGATATGCATGCTAAATTAGGCAACGAATCTACATGTACTAGGGTATAGTTATTTGTGAACACTTACTTAAGAATTTTTAAAGAAAACGTACTAAATAATTTTATACATCCCTGTAATCAATTATTTGTTTTCCGTCTACCATTTACGATCATAGGCACTCGAATCCAGGATTTTTATACGTTTATATAGGTTATTTTTCAATTTAACCCATAAAACAACGCAAATCTGTCGACAGAAAAATCTTCATTTTTTCCCTTATTGAGTGTATAAAAACACCAAGGTAGTGCACTCGCAATTTTTTCGACTGCCGAAAGTGACGAAGATAAGTGTGGGTCCCGGCTTTCCTTCTAATCTGCACATGCTTTTCGGGAACCTTGCTTTCGTTGTAGTGTGTCCAAAATTTAAACGTTTTGACAGCCTTTAGAAGGAAAGCCGGCACCCACGCTTATTTTCGTCAATGAGGATGTCGTCTCCTGTCTAGATTGTTGACCATGCAGTACTACATTGTAGTAATTTATTGAAGATATCTTGGCTGTAATTGCAGAATGGCTAACTGGCAAGACGCAAGGGAGTTCGAGAAAACAAATTTACACCTGCTAGAAGAAGGACCTCTTTACGATGTCACCTTCCTTCTTGGATCATCTAAGACAGAGGTCAAGGCTCACAGAAATATTCTCGCCAGTCGCAGTGTTGTGTTCCATGCAATGTTTTGTGGCTCTCTAGCCGAATCTAGCAGGCAGATTAAAATCCCTGACCTAGAAGAAGACATATTTCGATCGTTACTTAGGTAATGTCAGTATAGTCAATTTATTCGAAGTTTATTTTCTGCTAAATAATCGATGGTAGTTTTAAAAGAATGGTCTTTATAAACGAGATGGCCTTTATTAAGAGATATTCGCTAACACAGATTTGACTGTAAATGTATTTAGTTTAGGATTCGGCTGTGCATCTTTTCCCAGCCATAAATATTAGATTTAGTGCTATATGTCCCGTTACCAAACCGGTCGTTTTGCTTACTGTATTAATTAATAATTCTCTACCATCGAAAAAATTCGGTAAGGCCTAAAAATAAATGTTTGTTTGCAGTTACCCTTCCTACCCTAATTTTAATAAAAATGTATAGCCATGTGTAGTGCTTCGATGATATCCTTTTATGCAGTAAATTCGTAATTATGATTTTAAGTGATATATATAAGCCGAAAACTGTCCAATATTTTACATAATGGGCAGTTTGAGGTTTATATGTAACTTAAATCATTTCGGAAGGATTTCACAATCCATTGACCATGAAAATTCATAATTTTTACAGGTAGCCGTCGTTTTATTCATTCTTGAGTAAATAGTTCATATTGAGTTTGCTTCCCATTTTTTGATGATACACTAAAACCACAGGTAACTGTATCATGAATAGATAATAAAATTTTTAAAAAAAAATAAAAAAAAATATTTAGTAATATATTAACAAGGTATATTACAACAAAAATCCCAAGATTTTTAAAGCATCAAAAAAATTTTTTGGCTAAAGATATTTCCAGTGATCGATTATATTCATAAAACATATCGTTAAAACAACATTCATGCAAAATCCCAGAGAAATCCGTCGCCTAGTTTACGAGTTATGCCACAAAATGTAAATCAATGCTTCGGGACGATCACTGAGGTGATTTTGACATCCACTAAATTTACATAAAATAGACGATATTTAGTCTTAACCGTTGTGTACAAACATAATGAACAGCTACACTTAGAAAACACAAATATTGGAACACATTTACCCCCATGAAAATTTGTAAATTCGTTACATGTGAATGTTTAAGCAATAAACAAACTTTCGGCTTTAATTTTTATCCCCGATAGACTCCATTTTGGTTCATATGACGCGCGTGCTATCCAGTTTGTGACAACGATTTTCATTGGCCGATTTCAAAGGGGTTTTCCCAGGTGAAATGACGTATTTGGTTCCCTGCCAATGAAAACGAACGTTACAAAATACACTGGGATTTCTCTAGAGTCAACGACAGAATGAAGTTTTTACGTTGATATTTAGATAAAATCGGAATTTAAACGTTCATTTGCATGAATTCACCGGAATCCTTGATGAAATTGAAAAACAAAAGTCACCTCAGTGATCGTCCAGAGAATTTTCGTTGAAATATACCTTGTTAATATATTACTAAATATTTTTTTAAAATTTTTTTAAAAATTTTTATTATCTATTCATGATACAGTTACCTGTGACTAAAACGAGATTGCTCACTAAAACTAACAAAAGAAGGCTATTGGCTTTGAACAAGTAGTTACGGATTAGTTTTTCTTGCATTGTTAAAGCCATATAAATAGATAGAATAGCGTGTGAGTTTAACTGTTTTAAAGTTAACACCGTAGGTACCTTTAAATCAACTCTTTCAATCACACTGCTCGGGTAGCACGAGGAATGTACAATTTGTTCGCATTTATTCAAACCGCCACTCCTGCGTATTCGTTTGTCGGGAATGGTTGGCATCCCATTTAAAATTCTGAATATTTTGTAAAACAGTGGTATATAGATGGTGTGAATAGGAAAAACTGTTTATGTCAGATGTTTGATTTGATTTGTTGTATCAAATGCTTAATTTTCAAGGTATGAATTGTATTGAAAAATGTGTTCATATTGAGTGTTATGACATTTGCTCAATTGATACTATGTTTCTTCAAATATTTTGTTGTAACAGGAGGAAAATAATGCACCCAGTTCGGGGCTAGATCCCGCGACCCTTTGCTTGCAAATCAGATGTTCTATCAACTTAGCCATCGGGCTATTAATATTACAGCCAATTCATAAATGCAAGTACAGTATACAGTACTGCTACATTCTTCCTAGCTTTTTATTCAAGTTAATTTATCGCGACAACCACAGGCTCTGTTGACTCACATAGCATTTGCTTCACCCTAACTGTTTGATTCTAAGGCTATTCTCGCATTAATGGCACCAATGAAATAGAAGGAAGAAATTAATGTACCTGATGCGGGGCTCGCACTCGCAACCTCCTTGCAAGTCAGATGCTATGTCTATGTAAATAATCGGGCTGTTAATAGTACAGCCAATTTATATATGTGTGTACTGAATACAGTACTTTTACATTTGCATTAAAATCTTACACGAGACCAAGGACTTATATACATACATATATACGTCCTTGACAATACTCATCTTACGCATGCGTCGTTGTCAGTGTCCAAATTTGAGCTGCAGTCCAATATTTCGACTACACGCCAATATTACAAAACAATAACGGACGGCTGTTCATTGAGAGCGATCCATTCGTAAAAATATTGGACAGTGAGAACAAAAGAATGACGTCACAGGAATGATTTAATTTCAATTACATGTATTTAGTTAATTTATTTGTTGATCTGTGAAATTGAATTTTCTGTATTTTAGATTCATATACACGGAAGATTGTGAAATCATTGCCAACAATGTGATGAGTATGTTGTACGCAGCTAAAAAGTATGGTTTAGAACGTCTTCGTGAAAAATGCTTAAAGTTTTTAGATAACGAGATTGTCGTAGAGAATGTTTGCACAATATTGACACACTCAAGCCAATTCGACGAGAGGGATATGGTAGAGAAATGTATGGCATTCGTATATGCGAACTCAATAGATGTATTAAAATCCGAAGGTTTTCTTGACCTTCCTAAAGAATTACTGAATGCTTTGCTTGCTTCTAACGACCTAGCCGTTGAAGAGTCAATCGTGTATGAAGCCTGCATTGATTATGCAAAGAAACAGATTACAGAAGACACAGAGAACGTCGACAAGGCGGTGAGAGATGCTTTGGGTGATTTCCTGTACCTCATACGTTTTCCCCAAATGAATCGGGAATATTTTTCCTCAAACATTTCAGGATCCGATGTCTTAACCGATGACGAGAAAGTTGAAATATTTCAGACCTTTTTTAATACAAAACCAGCTTTGTCCAGATTTAATCCAAACACAAGACATATCGTGAGACATTTTCTAGTTGAAAGGTTTGAAGTCGATCGTATACAGAAAGGCTGGGAGAATGGATGTACCGATGATGGTATTGGCTTCTCTGTTCACAGTGAACGAGCAATCTTTTTAAATGGTGTAAGTCTATTTTCTCCAGTATCTGGTAATATGCGTGGAATAGTTTATGTAAGTATTGGAAATGAAATAATGATTTCTAAACAATTCACTTGTACAGTTGGTGGGGAGAAGTACTTTGACATAATATTTGACACCTCCCTTGAACTGACGTCTGGACAACTATATAAACTGTACCACAATACCAGCGGTAGCTCATATTACGGTACTGAAGGGAAAGGGGAAGTAAAATGTGACATTGCATTGGTACGCTTTCATGATGGGAATTTTCGTTACACCTCTGTTGCCAAAGGTCAATTTCATGGACTTATATTGTCACGCTACAAATATTGAGTGCTTATCATCTCTCTAAGGTAGTCCGCAGACTAACACGCTGTAGGCACTTCCAATTGGTCCTCTCGCTAATACATCTTCCCAGCACCTGAGGACCTTCAGCTGCAGCGTCTGTAATCTGGATATTGACCATTGTTGTTAATCATAGTGTTTTAACGTTTTGATTGACCTACATTTTAGACGGACACAACTCTAGATTGACACCAAAGAATGATGATAATGAAAACAATTACCAAAAGTTTTATTTTATTCATGTACTTCATATTTTATGAGTGATATACACGTTGTTTACAATTTTACTGAGACATTTATAATGTAACGTATAGATTTTATGACTAAATGCCATGGAAATGTTATTTATACATCTAAATAAAAAGACAGGTGTTGTGGTAATAACAAACAAATGATTTTCCCTGTTGTGACAGTAATAACTTTCAAATAAAAGGATTTTGTTCAAATCTTCAAAATATATGATAAAACTAGTCTAGATCATTTTATGCCGTGTTGTAATTTCATCCTGGAACAAATACATCCTTTGTTTGAACAAACTTTAACTCCTAATATTGACAATTTGTATCTTTGTATCTTCAACATTTATTTGTATAGCATCAGTTGACAAGGAAGTTATTTACCTTTATCGAGACATTTGAAAATGTCAAACGTTCATTAGCCAATGATAGTTTCTGGTACCATTCTCATTTACAACACGGTGGTCAGGTTTTTTCTCTGTTGGCTCTTGTAAACGTGTGGAAAGGTAAAAAAGTGGGAGAAAGTGGATGTACCTATTGTCGTTGGGAAAACTTCGAGTGGGCCAGAAAACAAGAAACAAACAATTATTTACGCCTAATTGTAGATGAGTGTGTTTCATTGTTGTGTCGAATATATACTTGTATGTGCATTTTTGAGGAATAAAATATATTGTCAACCTACATAGTCCCTTTGTAGAATATACTTTAAAAAAAGATTATCACGTTACCATGACAACGTGTCGTCTCAGAACAGACTTGAAATCAGGAAGACAGACATCGTCAACTCCAACAATTGTATATTTCATTTTAAAATCTTCGTAAAACGTTAATCGGGTAAATATCACACATTTTAAATATACTTGTATAATATCTGCTGGTATCTAGTAACTAGTATGTCACGATATCAATGATAGGCCGTTGTTGCTATTAGAAATTAAATAGATGATGATATCGAGTTTGGTATTTTTATGTATTACATTTTGTTCTTTCTATTCATACATAAACATGTATTTTAGCATTGATAGTATCTGCTACACATGAAAGTATTGAAAATTCTATATAATTTCCAGCATTAGTTATAACAGTTACCAAAGACAGCTACTTATTTAAGAACTGTTGCCAGATCGCAACGTTTTACTTGAAAATGCTTTCCTAGCATAAATTTCTAGTTAAAAAGTGCTATATTATCTTAAACATGTCTATGAAAAGACACTCTGAAGTAAAAGAAGATTATTTTTATACTCTTATTAGTAAGGTGCTAGTTTAGATAAGTTCTATTAATTAGGAGGAGAGAAGATATGATATACACACATAGCTTACTTAATCCTCTACATCCTTATTGGGATATAAAGCCTCAACAAGTTTACGTCACTCCCCCCTGTAGTTGGCTTAA
Organism: Lutraria lutraria; assembly: GCA_964023205.1. Lineage (NCBI taxonomy): Eukaryota > Metazoa > Mollusca > Bivalvia > Venerida > Mactridae > Lutraria > Lutraria lutraria. Next base: position 10,775,092 of record OZ026848.1, on the reverse strand, counting down.
TGTTGGACATATTGCAACATTCTTTAATACGTCATGACCTCCGGAAATTAAAACTATATCTATAAAGTTGGCGCATTGGTCTATTTTTTAAAGATTACATGAACTTTTATCATACGGTGTTCAACACCTCACATCGCCCTTTTCTGTATAACGTACATGCATTTCCTATACCCAAGAGGTACAAAATGTGATCTTGCGTAACATGTTCGAGATTAGATAATGGTTGGATACGAAAAAGGACAAGTTTGAACCTTCAGTGAAATGTAAGATTGCTGAATAAAGGACGTTTAAATCATTTAGGAAATGTACTTTCGAATATATTCGGGGATATTTTCCATTTCTATCTAAAACTTTCACAATCATGTCTGTGTTTGATATCTAGGCTTTAACAAGATACAAATAAGTTATATAAATTGAAATTGTATTGATAGTTCTATACATAGATCAGTATTATATCAATTTATAATTATGCAATATCGATCTGATATTTTGAATGGGGTCCAAATATTACCGTATGTGTATTTTGTGTATATGTTTTTCATTTGAATAATTGTCACATCTATAAATATACCGCGGCTTGATTAAACCAACTACTTGTATAGTGCAGTCTCTCCAGAGCAGCATTATCTTTAACAACAACTTCCCTTCAACAACAACTTGATTTTTCCCACGGTGCGATTTAACTATTAATTTAACCTCTATAGAGCAACAACCTCTCAACAACAACTTAATTGTGCTACTCCCAAAGGGTGTTGCTTTGGAGAGGTTGAATGAATTATGAATACATTAAATACTAGTAAGATGGTAGTAACGCATGACACCCAACTGTTAGTTTTATAACCACAAGTTTGTGTTTTACAAGTTTATTTCGATTCATGTTAGATTTTATACAAGTCGAAGTTGTATCTCTTTTCATAATAACTTACATATAGCTTCACATCAGTACTTATAATAATAAAATAATATTGTGTTAAAAAAATCTGTAATCCATCGAGTAAAAACTACTTTTGTGACTTTATTTGTAATTATAGCATTGATTGTTTAAATCAATCTAGAGTTTACCTCCTATAAACGAGGGTCTTAAATTCTATTATTTACCTGTACCCATTTATATAAACATTGGTTTAATTTCTGGGTTAAATTTTATGGTAGGTTAAGGTTGTAACCAAAAGTTGACCATAAACACGATGTCTGCCTTTGTGGCACCAAGCGCTATACGACATCAACGATTCAGACCAGTGAACAGAGAATCAGAAGATTCTTGACGACTTCTTAAATGATATCAGACAGTTGGATTAAACTTAACTAAAAAGATTTTCTAAATAAATCACCTAAAAGTATGTATATATATATACTTCACTAAACTTAAATCCAAAATTTAACAAAACCTCAACATTAACACAGTAGTTAAACTTGAATTTGTCAATGCAAATTGGGTGCTTTTATTCTCTGCTGGATGATGATGTCGTCTCCTTCTTTCTTGTTGGTTGATTATGTTGTACTACATTGTAGTATTTCATTGAAGATATCTTGGCTGTATCTTAAAAATAGCTAATTGGCACAAGGGAGTTCGAGAAAACAAATTTACACTTCTTAGGAGAAGGGCTATTTTACGATGTCACCATTTTTTCTAGGGAGTTCGAGACAATTATTTTACACCTGCTAGAAGAGGGGCCCTTTGACGATGTTACCTTCCTTCTTGAACCATCTAAGACAGAGGTCAAGGCTCACAGATATATTCTTGCTAGTCGCAGTGTTGTGTTCCATGCAATGTTTTGTGGTCCTCTTGGTGAATCTAGCAGCCAAATTGAGATACCCAACACTGAAGAAGGCATCTTTCGATCTCTGCTCAGGTTAATGAGTTAATGATACATTTATCGAAGCTTGAACCCTATCGATGAAGTATAAAACGTAGAATTACCTATTCTTTATGGCAAACATTCAAATTAAGCATTTAATTCGCATGAAGTCAGTGTCCCAAAATCATTCGCCGCATAAAACAGCATTATAAGTTAAGAAAAAATATTCTCAAGTCCCGAGTCTTATACAACAAACCATACAACGTTATATAACGATTGGGGAAGTCAAAAAATCTGCGACTATTTATATGCACAATGTTGCACATTGCACATCAATATGCACATTGAAACTATGGGTTTTCTATCTTATTTCGTATGACAATTGTATACGTATTGAAATTTATAATTTGAGACAGAACTTGAACGTACGTACTGTTCCTTTCGCGATTTGTTAGTATGCCCAATTAATAATTACTGTTATTCCCAACAATTAAGTATGTTCTATTTTTGTATTCTCGATTTATGTACACGGAACACTGCATTGCCATTGAAGAGTTCAAGATATATAAGCTTGCATCAAATGGACAAAGGAACAATTACCGTCAAGGAACGAATTAGATGAAGATGAAGAAAGCATCCGAAATGTATAAGGAGAATTGTTACATTTGATATGATTTCCTTTGATTGACCAACACTACTTTTTAAACTATATAGCACCAACTAGAATACTTACCGACGGTGGGAGATCGTATTATGTTATGGTAAGGCAGATCTTAAAGAGCTTGTTAAGTGTGATAGTGTAACGGTGAACTTCGATAATGCACGTTTAGATGATACAGATTTGGACCAAGGTCTTCTTGGGAGCGCTGAGGTAATGTTGTATACCTTTGCTTGGCTTTGCTCACAGAAATACATTCGTCACGATTGTTTTATGTGATTTTTATGGGTTTTTTGTGATTAGCATATGTCTGCACGAACATATGTTATGCCTTAATATGTACTTGCAACCTCCCCAAAGCAACACCATTTGGGAGTAGCAAATTTATGTTGTTGTTGAAGTGTTATTGTTCTTGAGAGGTTAAATTATATTTAAAACGTGCAGCGGGAAAAATCATGCTGTTGTTAAATGGAGGTTGACGCTCAAGAGAGGGCCGCTCTGAAGACGTTGTACTGAACATAATATATATCATATCAGATTTACTTCCACTAGATTCAGATTATCTGCACATAGATTAAAGGTAGAAGCTGATAGGTGGCAAAAGAAAAACAATTAAGGAATCAAACAACGAACACGAAAATGTCAATCATGTAAGTGTTTTGAAAACGAATTTCATTTTTTTTATTAGACCGTCCTTTGTATTTTTAAAACGGAATACATGCATAAAAATATTATCGACAATATCCAAGTATGGTTGAATTTATTGATTTTTTGAAATCAGAAAAATTAATATGAATGAACATAAAAAATTATCAACCCACGTTTATAAATGTTTTGAGAAATGTTTTTTTCATTAACTCTCACTAGTTACTTTCCAACATCTATGCTTGATTGTTATTACAATAAGTCCATTTTGTTTCTTCTTAAATACATTTAATCTAAAGGTATTTTTCCTTCTACACATGTTTATTCAAGCAATCATTAAATAATATTGTCAATGGGGTGTCCAAGGTCTCTTTATTCACTTGATATACTTAAAATCACATTGTTTAACCATCAATTTATATGTTACACTGTACATGTTTAATCATAACCCTGTGTCATTCAAAAAGAGTGTATCATGAAATTCTCATGATTTCTTTCCCTGAAAGGGTATATAAGACTGAGTATCCAGCACTCAGTGCTCAGTTCACTGACTTTTGCAAGGTAGATTCTACCCTTGTCCGAACTTTGCCAACTCTTTTGTAAATTTAAGGGATACTTTTATAATATTTTGGCCAGGGTTCTAAATTCATAGACTAAATTATTATCTTTCTTTCCTTCTAAATTCATGGTCTTTATATATGTAAATTAAACTAAGTTAGGTTAGGTTAGGATTGTTGAGTATTTGATTGATCTCATTTATTGTTCACCTTGTTTATTTTATAATCTATAAAACTTGTTTCAGTTATAACTATTGTGACAACTTATAAATAAACAGAAAGTAAAAGTATCTCTAAACCCAAAACTGTGTCCTTATATATCTTGTTATTAGTTAATTCAATTAGTAACAGTAGAACCTGGGATTTTGATCCAGTGTTTCAACAATTATCACCAAACGTATATAAAATAGAACACAAGTCTTCAAACCTTGATCAGTGATCAAGTGGTACATTAATATACATACAATACATGTTGAACGGATCATAAAAACGAACCAAGACTGTTACAATAGCATATGGGAGCCCTGTTGTACATAGAACGTTTCTAATCAAATACTATAATATCATATCTTTTTGGTGTGCCCAGTGTTGTTTGATGATTTCACGTATCTATCGAACAAATTAATCAGAATCAACTAAATTAACGTCCATTGAATCATTATATAATATATTTATATATATGAGACAGAACTATATGCTAAACTTGCCAGGGAATGACGTTGTCACTATTTATAGACCTCTAATGTGATAGGTGTGTGACGCTGACTCTGCTCTTAGTGTAAACAGTGAGACCAGCACTGTTTAAAGATAGTCAAAACAAGCGATTTAATATTTATGTTTATCGTTCCAAAGTTAAAGCACGGATATTATAAACAATTAAATATAATACACGTACATATAGCGTGGTATGTATAGATACAAAATTCATACTGTTATAATTGTTATATACACGGAGAAGTTCCACATAATTAAAGTGCAACTATTTGGACTATATCATTTTTTTTGGAAATCATTATAGGATGTGTGCATGTCTTGTAGATTCCTTCATAATTAACATATTTATACTATATTCACATCGAAGGTGCCTATTATCAAGTACTCATAAAGTAAAAGCTATCATCCTAAATATGTAAGTGACATTTAAGTAATATATAGCTAGACGGCTTTAGATACGATGGGTAAATTACAATCAACAAACGCCCTATAAATCATGAAACAATAACTTGTGGATCATTTTCGACATCGTCTAGGTAAATAATTTAAGCATCGTTTTCAACAAAATGAGGTATTTTTCGAATTTGTCACAATCAGATAGATCTTCTAATATACAGCTATATACTGTATAAGATTGATTTTATGCATGTAATTGGAATCTAATTATTGAATAAAACGCAAGAATGTTTTTTTTCTCAAAAGTGAACTACTAGTATCACCAATCGCAATTCATCCTCACGAATAACAACAAAAACAAAAGTTCTTAAGGTTTAGTTATCATTTTCCTACCAGTGTACTCTTTGGATATTAGAAGTCATGTATATATATCGAATTCTTTTTTCTGTCTATAATTTCGACTGATGAATTGTTTTCAATGATTTGACTTCGGCTTCATTACTTTTACATTTTGATATATCAACTACATCTCGTGTCTCTGTTATTGAGGTTCTTACATTTATTTATTTGTTCTTATGAAATCATACTTTTAAATTTGCTAAGTTTCACAGACTTGAAGAATTGAAGAAATTCATGTTAATAGAGTCAGATACTAGTAGGGCATTCTTATTGGATAGGAGAATCGGCACATATGATACCATCTAATTAAAAACATTGGCGATAATAGACATTTGCGATTTAAGACGGTGACGGTGGTGGACATCGGATTTCGGATTAAATTCGGGGGTCATCTTAAAATTATTGATACATACTCTCGTATAGGGCAAGTGTTACTAACTATTGTGTTTGCCAGTCAACTAAAAAAACGTGTTTATTTTACAATTTTAATCATTTTCATAAGAACTAGAACTAAACCAAGCATACGCGTCAATTTCGGTACTTTTTTGTAATGAATCTGTTATACGACTCTTGGTTGTCGCGAATTAATTCTGCCAGAGGGCGTTTCTGCTGTCGCCTGCGTCTACCAGGTACATATAATTATATTATAGGACATCTGAATGATGCTCAGCGGTTTGGTTTAATGCGCCACAATGGAACTGAAATACCTTTTCCTACTTGGACACAAACATTTAATAAAGCAACTTCATATCCATGACTTAACTTCGTCTAGAAAATTGAGGGCTACAAACTGGGATTTGTACCCGTCCGTACACATGGTGCTCTGTGTATTCGCTAGTATCTACAGCTACAGCTGAGCGATGATTTATTGATATGCTACACCAGAAACACTATGACAACAAGTAGATTGTCAAGCTTAGGACTTTTAAATGTTTACACTGAACTCAGCTGGATTCTGAACATGTTCTAGATGTATTCAGCCGAAAAAGGAATCGTAAAAATACACTGATATTTGATTAGAACTAAATAAGTTCGTCATGCGTCTTTGCTCCTACTGAAACAGTCACATAAAATATCGATTACTTTTGGAAAATACGAGTCGTATTTATTGAAATGCGTTTTTGAAATAAATCGTAATTATTGAAGGTACATGTAGATCTATGTGGATTTAATAGACACGTGACTTCGTATGCAGTTAGATTTGCAGTTAGATTTATGGTCTAACGAATTGTATGTACATGCGAATTATTTGCCAGTGTTAAAAAACTAACCTCAGTCGGAAGATATTGCAGTGTGTGGATGCAAAACGTCGTGAAAGTTTTTTACGAACTTGAAAGAGGCATAGATTTTCAAGCGAACTATCTAAAACGCACTTGGGCCGAGGTACATATTAACCCCCACGAGCATTCAGAAAGTATGCGTACGCATCATTATTGGTCAAGCTACGCCCCTGGAAAGTATCGAACATTAAACAGATATATTCGACAGTATCGTGTTTGTGTTGAGCTCAAGTGTTATAAATCAGTAGGAACAACATGGAGACATCGACGGGAAGTTGAATATTTGCCGGGTCTTTTGTGCCGAAAAAAACAACAACAACAGCAAATCGGTTTAATTCTGTAAATATGACTTGATATCAAAATAACATGCATATACACCAATGTAATTCAGTTTCATTATAAATGTGAGACGACCCCTTTAATTTAATCCGAAGTTCGTCTCCGTCACCGTCACCGTCTTAACTCGCAAATGTCTAATAAACCTTACAAGTACATGGATGCACCATAATGTTTTTGACAACTGAGAAATATATATTGCCGATTCTTATGCCGAGATTTTTTAAAACAACAATTAAACCATGTTTCATCCCCGATCTATTTGTTGAATTTATTTCACAGAATCATGACCGATTGGCAAGACTCGCGAGCATTCGAGGAGACAAATTTACACCTGTTAGAAGAAGGACATCTTTATGATGTCACCTTTCTTCTTGGACCATCTAAGACAGAGGTCAAGGCTCATAGAAATATTCTCGCTAGTCGCAGTGTTGTGTTTCATGCAATGTTTTGTGGTCCTCTTGCTGAATCTAGCAGCCAAATTGAGATTCCTGACATCGAAGAAGGCATCTTTAGACCGTTACTTAGGTAATGTCAATGTATGGTCAAACCGGTAGAGAAATGCCGCCCTTTGGGCAGAAAAGACATGCTATGGCCTTTATTGACTGATCAATGTCATTTTGTTCTAAATAATCTAAGATAGTTTTAAAAGAATGGTCTTTATAAACAGGATAACCTTTATTCCTAGGTGGTCGCTAAAACAAAAGTTTCCCTTTGGAACGACATAATGTGGCCTTTATTAAAAGGTGACATTTTTTCAGAGGTTGGCCTTCATCCGGATGTAGCCGCTTACACTGGTTTTGTTGTATTTACTGTACGATGTCGCGGTGCTTCCTTTCACCACCGTAAAGATTAGGATTTAGTGCTATTTAGTGTTGTTAACAAGCCGATCTTTCTGCTTACGGTCTTGTTTAATTCATAATTCACGATCAAATTCGGTAAGGCCTAAAAAACAAAAAGGTTGTTTCTGGTTACCTGATCTACCGGCCTAATTTTAAGTAAAAAATGTATGGCATGACCACGAGTCGTGCTTCGATGGTACCCTTTTCATGCAGTTAATTCGTAATTATGATTTTAAACTTAATCATTTATTTAATTAATTTCTTGATCTGTGGAATTGAATTTTCTGTATTTTAGATTCATATACACTGAAGATTGTGAAATCATTGCCAACAATGTGATGAGTATGTTGTATGCAGCTAAAAAGTATGGTTTAAAACGTCTTCGTGAAAAATGCTTGACGTTTTTAGGTAACGAGATTGCTGTAGATAATGTTTGCACGATATTGACACTGGCAAGTCAATTCGACGAAAGTGATATGGTAGAAAAATGCATGTCATTCGTATTTGCGAACTCAAGAGATGTACTAAAATCCGAAGGTTTTCTCGACCTTCCTAAAGAATTACTGAATGTTCTGCTTGAATCTAATGACATAGCTGCTGAAGAGTCAATCGTGTATGAAGCCTGCATTAATTATGCGAAGAAACAGATCACAGAATATACTGAGAATGTCGGCAAGGCGATGAGAGATGCTTTGGGTGATTTGTTATACCTCATACGTTTTCCTCAAATGAATCGGGAATATTTTTCCTCAAACATCTCAGGATCCGATGTCTTAACCGATGACGAGAAAATTGAAATATTTCAGACCTTTTTTAATACAAAACCAGCTTTGTCCAAATTTAACCCAAACCCAAGACATATCGTGAGACATTTTCTAGTTGAACGGTTTGAAGTCGAGCGTATACAGAAAGGCTGGGGGAATGGATGTACTGATGATGGTATTGGCTTCTCTGTACACGGTGAACGGGCCATTTCTTTAAATGGTGTAAGTCTATTTTCTCCAGAATCTGATGATATGCATGGAACAGTTTATGTAAGCATTGGAAATGAAGTAATGATTTCTAAACAATTCACTTGTACGGTTGATGGGGAGAAGTACTTTGATATAATATTTGACACATCCCTTGACCTGACGTCTGGACAACTATATAAACTGTATCACAATACCAGCGGTAGATCTTATTATGGAACTGGAGGGAAAGGAGAAGTTAAATGTGACAATGCCTTGGTACGCTTTCATGATGGGTATTTTCCCCACACCTGTGTCGCCAAAGGACAATTTCATGGACTAATCTTGTCATGCTACAGATATTGAGTGCTTATCATCTCTCTAAGGACACGCTGTCGGTACTTCCAATCAGTCCTCTCGTTCATGCATCTTCCTAGCTCCTAAGGACTTACAGCTCCTTTACAATTTTACTAAGACATTATGTAACGTGTAGATTTTATGACTTGTGACAAAATGCCATGGACATGTTATTTATACATCTAAATACCTAGACAGGTGTTTTGGTAATAACACACAAATGACCTTACCTAGTGTTAAAGTAAAAACTTTCAAATAAAAGGATTTTTTTTCAATTCTTTAAAATAAATTCTAGACCATTTAATTTCATCCTGGAACAAATCCATCCTTTGTTTGAACAAACTAATATTGACAATTTGTATTATAGTATCTTCGATGATTTTTTGTAGCATCAGTTGACAAGGAAGTTATTTAACTTTATGCAGAGATTTGAAAATGTCAAACATTCATAAGCCTAAAGAAATGTTTGGTAACATGCTCATGTACAATACGGTAGTAAGGTCGAGCTTTATTTCTTTTTCGGCTTTTGAAAGCGAGTGGAAAGTTAAAAAAGTGAGAGAAAGTGGAAGTACCTAATGAAAAGTCTAGTGTCGTTTGAAAAAAGGGTGGTTCGGGTTGACCAAAAACAAACATACTGTAACGTGCAGGGGTATAATTTTCAAATACAACCGTGGGGCAATATATAATTTTCCTCAGGCTACTTAGCCAAACTGATTCGTAAAAACAACTAAAGGTTGATCAAGATGCAAAATGAACAATTTATAACAATTACTATAAACAATGGTTTCTTAAACCGATATATCATAAAATCTTGCTTCAATTTCAACTCAGAACTTATCAGCCATACAGACAATGACACGAAATTATGTATCCGTAACAAATCAACCTTTGTTACTATCTCTGTGCTACGCCAATATAATACCACAGAACAATGTTGGGTAGCTCTTTCTCGTGGTTTTACAAAGCACAACAAACTAAGTTTGAGGTGCAGTGCTCCGCGCACGAGAGACTCAACCACCCAATAAGCACGAGTTTCTGCTACTTTCGTATACCACAAACTATGCTTGTGGCTATAGTATTCGTAAGCAGAAGGTCAAGATACTTATTACTGTTCTGCGATAAATATATATAATTCACAGTTACTTTTTTTGTTTTTCATAAAATTTATTTGCATTATTTTACATTTTTTACATTAACCTGCTTCTCTAAATAAAATAAAATAAAACGTATCACAGAAGAGAAAATATAACATGATGGTGGTATGTTATGAAGCAGGCAGTCCTATTTAAACACAATCTTGACTGAGAACACTAAATCCAGGAATATCACTATAGAGTCCTAAATTTACACTGCATCCTAAAAGGAAAATTTAACAATGCCTTAGTGGCTTAACAAAATACTGTTGAATCCTAATTTTAAACGAGAAGCAGATTTTACAATAAATAGGTTAGTATTATTTGAGTTCCAGAAATGTTACTATAAAGTAATCGAAATACTAAGGATAAAATATTTGGGAATGTTACTGAAAGGTACTTGAAGTACGCATGAAGAAGAAAATTTTGAAAGCGAAACTCCAATAATAAAATACATAACTATGATATATGGTATTTGAGTACATAGTATTACAGTACACGTTTTGATGCGTGTAAGGCAATAAGTAACATATAATAGTTAGAGTTTGTAAATGAGATAAACACTAGACGTGTGTGGTTTACCTTAGTGGCTTAACAAATACACTTTTTCAATTTAGATAAAATTTCTGTAATAATCAGAAAATGAATGAAACACAGTCTTCTGTTCCGTTTCCAGGACGACAGCCTACTGACTCCAGCTAGTCATCATCCTGAAAACAGAAAGAAGAAACAAAACAACAGCAGTATTACAATACATAATAAAGCTAAAGGTTAAACTTTTTAACATACATTTCAATAAATAATTCTGGGCCAAAATCTGGTTTTTCGCCCCAAGCGCATAGTCCATATTGACTCCAACAATCCATACCCAGCCAGCATCACTACGTCGGCCCGACATCAAGCCGATATTGCCATCAATGTTGGCCCTACATCGGCATCTTGATCGTTCCGACATCGACCCGCCTCGAATTTGCAACGCGGCTCGATGTCGGCCCGACAGGATTTCCCTGACATTTATCCGATGTTCTGCCGATATTCCAGGAATGGCTTTAATGACCCCTAAAATACTGGTATAGACCTAATGCGAACAGAAGCTAGTAAGATAAATATTGTATAAACTCATACTTGTTCATACATGGATCATAGTCTGCTGTCATGTGAGGAAACAATCAAACTAGCCCGAGTGAGAGAGTTTGGTTACAAAGCTACTACAAGTTATTTCATATATTTGTTAATTTCTAACAGGTCATCTTTCATTAAGATAACAAAATAAATAGAGTATTTTCTATATTTATTTAATCAACATCATGGTGATCATGTACATCTTATGATCTTAATTATGGGACTGGGCTCCAGATTAGTATTCCAAATCCAGACACTCTTTCCATGAAATAGAAATAATTTCAAAGTAAAATTTAAGGTTTAATACTAAGGATAGATTAATATTGCTCTCTTTCTTTAAAAACAACAACAAGTGCTTAATTGTTAAATTATGGGGAAAAATATAACTGTAGAAAAATGATATACATGAGTCTTAATGTAGCTCTTGAAAGTTCATAGGGTATGAACTGGAATAGAGTCCCAGACCCATTATGATAAAAAATATATTCAAATTCTAGCTATGTTTCCACTATCTAATGTATTTCATGTTATGACTATTAAGCTAAAATGAAACCCAAATACATGAAGAATGAAAAATACAATAAGAAATCAATATATAACTTAGAATTTCATTACTCTGGAAATCCTATGTTTAAAATATGTGGTCAGTGATATTGTACTATTTGGCACTTCTAAATTTAATTATTCACACAATTAATCATACTCATACATAAACAAATGCAAAATTATTAATGCTAAGTAACAAATTAAAAAAACACTGTATATATCTTCCAAAAGTCTTAACCAAAAACTTAAAAATACTATAAAAGTTCATTTTGGTCATTCATGTAATTGTTTATAGTAGATTAATATTATTTTTTGCTTCTTTTTCCACTATCCCTCGTCACTGTTGGTACATACTACATAGGCACTGTCTCAACACCACCTTAACATCAGCTTCCTAAACACTTTGAATTGTCCTTTGTACAGCTTCAGCTACAATATAATTAATCAATAAATTGATAACACAGTATTTAAAAACATACAATAAACACAATTCATTTCCTTTAACTAATGCAATTAGCCAAATAGTTTCCTATTTCATGTAGATAATTAGGTTCAAATTAAATCATACTGCTGTAATAGGAGGAAAATAATGTACCCAATGCGAGGACTCAAACCCGCCACCTTCTGCTTGCAAGTCAGATACTCTACCGACTGAGCTAATCGGGCTGGTGAATATCCCATCCAATTCATAAATACAATGTATTACTATTATGTATCACACCGCCACATTGCTCCTTCCTTTTTATTAAAAAAAAGGATTTAGAGGCTAGTCTCATACTTACGGCATCAAATGTAATAGGAAGAGGAAAATAATGTACCCGATGCATGGCTCGAACCCGCAATCTCTTGCTTGCAAGTCAGATGCTCTACCAACTAAGCTGATCGGGCTGGTGAATATCCCAGCCAATTTACAAATTACAATATATCACACAGCAACTAAGAGTAATCAAGCTTAAAATCTTGAATATCTAATTGTGGTATACAAGATATATTTATATATATGATATATATGTGATGATAATTACATTTGTAACTTACAATGAATGTTACTAGTATATTGCCAACTTGCAACATAACCATTGTATAGTCCGACACACTCTCTGGCGACTAACTACTAAATACATGTGTATGCCATGCTGTGTCTTTGCTATCCTTCCCTGATAGTTGACCTGTAAAATATAAAATCAAGTTCAAAAACAACATATTCATTGTATTTCAAACATGTTTCTTATAACAATTTATGGTATCTAGTCATACTAAAACATTAACAACATTAACAGAACAATGACATGATTTATACTTGTATACTCCTATATAATAGAGTCTATAGGTAGATCTTATTTCCATCAATATATATTATTTCAAAATATTATTCATAATTAGAACTTTTTAGAATAATTATTTATGCATTCATTATTTATACAGAATAAATTAATATGAGCAGTTGAAAGTTCAGTGTCTAATTGATATAAATTTACCATACAAGCCCCACATACCTGTCATTTAATAAAAGTTGTAATTCCTTGAATCCTCTAAGTGCATAATTTTCTCCAATCAATCATGTTTAATATATTATTTAGCAACTTAGTGCACTTTCTGTACTTTAAAAACCAATTCTGCTTCATCTTTTTTATACTGTTTAGTTGTACAAATCTGCTGGTCTGGAGCTAAAACAAGAGACAAATGGAAATAAGAGTAATTTTACACAAAGATTTAGAAATAATTTTTTTTGAATTTAATTATTAGACTGAGTACATACTGGTCATTGGCCATGGTCTTTGGTGTAAATAAACCATTATGGTAAAACAATGAAATCAAATGAATAACATAAAATTCCTTGAATGTAGATATTCTGCATAAACATGAAATTAGTAACATGAGCAATTTTCTTTTGTTATATACAGTCGCGAAAACATATGACAATAAAGCAACAAGCTAAAATAAATTCCCAAGATAATTACTTTACTGTCAATATCCACCCGCTGTTGTTGATGTATGCCTTTTAAAGTAATTTTCCAAACTCACTGACATGTTTCTTGCAACGAAAACTTGTTATTTTCATGAAATCTATCCGACCTGCTGCTGACACTAGTTCAAGAAATTCAAATATGGCGGTCAGCACTAAATGACTAATGCAGGCGGTTGACCTAGATACTTAAATCTTGTTACAAGTTATCTAAGATTTCAAAATGTAAATGAATACTTACATTATAATGCAAAATTAACGTTTTGCTTCTTCACTTCTTTCATTCGCCTCATTGATTATGTAAAAACAGTTAACTCATTAATGACAAAATACATTCGTCTACATCGGCCCTACATCAATCCGACATCTACTAGACATTGAGATTTGAACGAATGTAAAGAGTCAGATTCATCGTGTTTATCATTTATATTTTACATATTCATGTTTACAGAATAGGTTAGAACTTAAATAAGTTAACACCAAGTGTAATACACACTTTTTATAAAATCCACCTACGTCGGCCCTATGTAGGATTGACGTTGACAAATATTGTCGATATTCCGCTCTTTAGCCGCCGTCGGGCCGACATAGTGATGCTGGCTGGGTAAACTTAACAGGAGATATTCGTTCAATATCAACTAATAATCTAAATCTTAGCAATGAGAGGAATTTATTAATGACCCCTATTTTGGATACTTTTATGTGTTTATACTTAAGGTCAGTCCTAACAGACCAAATGACAGATCTGTAAATGGACAGAATTACTCCAACGGAGGTCTTTACCTTTCAAAAGCTAAACCAGATCATAATCTTGAAAACGCTGCAACACTTGCTTTTATAACCCCGTTAACGGAAGAGTCTAAAACAACTCCGGTGTTTCAGGTAAATAGAAAATCCCTAATTTCGGTCCCAGATTTCAACAGTCATTCCACAAATGATGTCTTACGAACAAAATTAACGTCTGATAAGAAAAGAAACATTAAACAGTGCAAATCAATGTATTATAACTAAAAATACTAAAATAACAGAATCAGTCAACCTGACTTACCCATGTTTAAAAATACAATTGACAAGTCCAATCTAAAAGCGTTTTATACGTAAATTCTAATGAAAACAAACGTGTCAACTATGTTTAACGATTGCAATTGCTAGAAAACAAATTAATAGGTACTTACAGGATAAAATAAATCACTAATAATCCTTGATTAAATGAATATATCCAAAATAACAGTTGCGATGGCCACTTCCGGTTTTTAGACTTAGGTCAGACTGTACTAAAAGATTTAGGCTAAACTGATTTAAATTATCACACGACTAGCACTGGTCCCAACGCTACAATACTTTTTTAAGTCGATTTGTAGAAGTGTTTCATTGTTCTGTCGAATACTTACATGTATGTATTATTTTTATACACTTATTAGCAAGACACCAGTTTAGACAGATCTATTAATTAGGAAGAACGAAGGTAATTATAATATACACATATAGTTAACTTAATCCTCTACATACTTATTGGGATATAAGGCCTCAACAAGCTTACGCCGCTCCCTCTGTCGCTGGTCTCATGTTTGGCATATTGCATCCTTCTTTATTACGCCCCCCCCCAAAGATTTACACAGAACAGCCTATGAATACTACGGTAAAGCACAGGAACCTGATATTCAATTAAAATGCCCCTTAAAAATTTACCCGCTTATATATAAGTCGTTTTTGTAATATCAGGTTCCTGTAGGTAAAGTTAAAACATAGTAAATAAAGGTGCATTTAAGAGGGGACAAGACCTTACAAATCTGTAAAAGTATGGAATAGGCCCCGTTTCAGCTCATGGGCTTTCTTAAAGATAAGAAAATGTGGCTTCTACCTTTATTATTTCGAGACAGCCTTTTATTTTAAGACTGTTGAGTGCGATGTACTAGATATTAGTAAATAATGGAACAGAAATTCAGTTTTATGTGCAGAGGTGCCACCAGCTATAAATGAATTTTATGCACACACGGAAGAATATAACCCCCGCTGTTGCTTGGTTCTAGATTTATACCCCGCTATTCGAAATGGCGGAAGAGCGTAAAGTGTTTCCCCTATCCGCCCGTGCGTCTGTTTGCGCGTCCGTACACACCAGACGGTGGTTGTGGGGTTAGGGTTTGGGTTGGTTCATTTTGGCATTGTGAGGTTCAATAACGTACAAACTGGGATAATTTTGACTTGTTGGGTGCGACTTGTGGGGATAAAAACACCGAAAAGATCAAAAGGTGCACCCCAAAACATACCTCTCATGAGAATATCTGTCCGTTCAAATTTTGGTTTCCGAGCAATAACTCAAAAACTATTTCAAGGATTGGTTTCACATTTTAAATGAAGGAATAAAATATTACATACAGGCCAAGTTAGATTTCACATAAAATCCAAACATGTTCACAGGAGTTATGGTCCCTTTTTGACTTAGCTCTCGGGAGGCATTCGTGTCAGACAGATGGACATATTTCTAGTTTAAATTAGAACTCAAATGGTGAACTTTCAGTTAATTTGCAGGGATTAGAAGCACTGTTAAATATTACTTATTTAAATCATGCATTTTATTTCAAACACCGTGATTAACGAATATTAGACATAATATTAGCTTTCGGCATTTTTATATTGTTCACTTTTCAAATTAACGTTACGCACGTGCGTATGTGCATATCGCTGATGTTATAACTTGTTGACAATCTGATATTTCTAAAACTTATTTTCAGACCGTGATTTCATTTTCTCTTCAAAAGAAACCCTATTTGGCATTTCTCTTTAACCGATCGTATATGTGTGCTAATAGCCATAAAACATAGTTTTTATGATAAAAAAAAAGAAAAATAAAGCTAATAGATCTTAAAATGCATTTGGAGTGTTCGTATTAAATTTTATTAACTGATTTCTCCGAATTTTACTGTGAAATCGTACTGTTCAAACAATAACAATTATATCTGACTAGCATTAATAATAAACGCCGTTACAGTTGGGTTGTTCAACATACATTGGCGTGCGAATAAAGTAATCTTATGTGCAAGTTTGAGCGACTCAAAAACACATTTATTATGAGCCAATGTTCACATTATATAAAAACATATTTTCAGTAAAGATATATCGAATAGTTTACTTCACCTTTAATTTGGTATATAATTTACAAAAATCGGTTGACAAATAAAATAAAGCTCTCTCTATATATAACATATGTATATAATCAATTCTATTTTCCTTATAAACATAGCTAAGGCCGGTGAATACACTTTACCCGTGTAGACTTTCTCGTGGTCTTTACAAATTTAAATAAGAACAGTTGATAAAACGGTTTAAGAATTTCGTAACTTTTGTCATTAGTGTCTTACGAATGAATCTTACATAAGATAAGAATATATTGATGAAACGAGGCATATATCTATATAGCATAAATACAACCTATATTACACTTTTCTTTCCCATACCCCTGCTTTGGCTGTCTTAACCAAGCGTCTGTCAATTACATATAAATCACGATCATACAGACGTGTTTATAGACTTTTTTCAAAGCGAAAGTACAAGTTTTTGTACAACACTTCCTGATCAAGGTATTTAGGCACATTCTTATTCTCTGAAAATAACTTTAAAACTTTAATTAATTGCTTATTTATCTTAAATGCACCCACAGCCACAGGGGGGGGGGGGGGTTGCGGAATGTGGTCAATTTAGGACGAAATACATGTTTACTTGTATATACATACATGATAAAAAGGGTGGAGCTCCGCTCGCCAAAATCATATTCTCATTTTGACACCTCTCAGACAAACACCGATTTTATCGTATTTTTCCCCTAGGAAACTAAACTATACTTAGATCAATAGCAGATATATATAATGTCCTTTCCAAAAATGTATAGGTTTCCATGGTAGTCTGTTATGACTTATAATGTGCATCAGCTCTCAAAAACGAAAGTTGTACCCGAAAAAACGCGTCTAGGACGAGATCATGCAATCGGCTGTTTACATTGCACATTATATGAAATAAAACTGTCACATGATATGCATGCTAAATTAGGCAACGAATCTACTATGGTACCCAGCCAGCATCACTACGTCGGCCCGACGTCGGCTAAGTGGAGGAATATCGGCTACGTCAATCCGTCTAAAAATAGATTGCATGACTTCCCCTATCACAACTAATGAAGAAGTTCATCACCAAACGCCAAAAAAAAAAGTTTCAAGGAGAATACGGTAATCGGTCATATCTGTTTCACACTATCCATATAAACGACTTTGGTGTAAAGATTATAAAGTAATATATGTTGCTTAATGAGTAGTATCAAATGAAATACATTAAAACAAAAGTCGAACATAATGAGATTACTGCGCAGCTGAACTATTGACAACTGGTTTGTGTGTATATTAAAAACGAACTCTTCCATAGCATAGAGATTGGTGGTCCAGCGGTAAGGATGCTCGCTTACGGAGTGAGAGTACGAAGTACGATACTTGGTAATAGTATATTTTTTTATTTATATGAACATTTTTTTAAAAACAATTAGCTAAGATATCAAAGAGAAAGTATAGATGTGTTAAAAAAATGTATTTCAATCAAATAAAAAACAAATCTACATGAAAAGTTCAAATCATAATTATATATCATTAAAGTTAAAAAAAAACAATATCAATAATCAACAAACTGCCTAAAACATGTAAATAAATTACTATTATTTTCAGTGATAAATAATAAACCAATGGACCACGGTCGTGGCTGTGTGTGTGGCACCCTGTTGCTGATAATACAACTGTCTAACCTCAGGATCAAACCCTGTTCTTTCAGCGCTATCAGCGCTTTGATTACATACTGTAACCAATGAGGCAAATAAAAGAAGTGAAGAAGCAAAATGTTAAATCATGTAGGAGGCTGCATTATAATGTAAGTATTCATTTACATTTTGAAATATATTATCTTGGCTTAATAAGTTAAATTGTCTTAGATAACTTGTAGCAAGATTTAAGTACTTAGGTCAACCGCCTGCATTAGTCATTTAGTGCTGACCGCCATATTTGAATTTCTTGAACTAGTGTCTGTCAGCAGCAGGTCGGATAGATTTCATGAAAATAACAAGTTTTCGTTGCAAGAAACGTGTCAGTGAGTTTGGAAAATTACTTTAAAAGGCATACATCAACAGCAGCGGGTGGATACCCAACCAGCATCACTATGTCGGCCCGACGGCGGCTAAAGAGCGGAATATCGACAATATTTGTCAACGTCAATCCTACATAGGGCCGACGTAGGTCGATTTTATAAAAAGTGTGTATTACACTTGGTGTTAACTTATTTAAGTTCTAACCTATTCTGTAGACATGAATATGTAAAATATAAATGATAAACACCATTAATCTGACTCTTTACATTCGTTCAAATCTCAATGTCTAGTAGATGTCGGCTTGATGTAGGGCCGATGTAGACGAATGTATTTTGTCATTAATGAGTTAACTGTTTTTACATAATCAATGAGGCAAATGAAAGAAGTGAAGAAGCAAAACGTTAATTTTGCATTATAATGTAAGTATTCATTTACATTTTGAAATCTTAGATAACTTGTAACAAGATTTAAGTATCTAGGTCAACCGCCTGCATTAGTCATTTAGTGCTGACCGCCATATTTGAATTTCTTGAACTAGTGTCAGCAGCAGGTCGGATAGATTTCATGAAAATAACAAGTTTTCGTTGCAAGAAACATGTCAGTGAGTTTGGAAAATTACTTTAAAAGGCATACATCAACAACAGCGGGTGGATATTGACAGTAAAGTAATTATCTTGGGAACTTATTTTAGCTTGTTGCTTTATTGTCATATGTTTTCGCGACTGTCTATAACAAAAGAAAATTGCTCATGTTACTAATTTCATGTTTATGCAGATTATCTACATTCAAGGAATTTTATGTTATTCATTTGATTTCATTGTTTTACCATAATGGTTTATTTACACCAAAGACCAATGACCAGTATGTACTCAGTCTAATAATTAAATTCAAAATTATTTGTAAATCTTTGTGTAAAATTACTCTTATTTCCATTTGTCTCTTGTTTTAGCTCCAGACCAGCAGATTTGTACAACTATACAGTATAAAAAAGATGAAACAGAATTGGTTTTTAAAGTACAGAAAGTGCACTAAGTTGCTAAATAATATATTAAACATGATTGATTGGAGACAATTATGCACTTAGAGGATTCAAGGAATTACAACTTTTATTAAATGACAGGTATGTGGGGCTTGTATGGTAAATTTATATCAATTAGACATTGAACTTTCAACTGCTCATATTAATTTATTCTGTATAAATAATGAATGCATAAATAATTATTCTAAAAAGTTCTAATTATAAATAATATTTTGAAATAATATATATTGATGGAAATAAGATCTACCTATAGACTCTATTATATAGGAGTGTACAAGTATAAATCATGTCATTGTTCTGTTAATGTTGTTAATTTTTTAGTATGACTAGATACCATAGATTGTTATAAGGTACATGTTTGAAATACAATGAATATGTTGTTTTTGAATTTGATTTTATATTTTACAGGTCAACTATCAGGGAAGGATAGCAAAGACACAGCATGGCATACACATGGATTTAGTAGTTAGTCGCCAGAGAGTGTGTCGGACTATACAATGGTTATGTTGCAAGATGGCAATATACTAGTAACATTCATTGTAAGTTACAAATGTAATTATTATCTCATATATATCATATATATAAATATATATTGTATACCACAATTAGATATTCAAGATTTTTAAGCTTGATTACTCTTAGTTGCTGTGTGATATATTGTAATTTGTAAATTGGCTGGGATATTCACCAGCTCGATCAGCTTAGTTGGTAGAGCATCTGACTTGTAAGCAAGAGATCGCGGGTTCGAGCCATGCATCGGGTACATTATTTTCCTCTCCCTATTACATTTGATGCCGTTAGTATGGGACTAGCCTCGAAATCCTTTTTTTTTAATAAAAAGGAAGGAGCAATGTGGCGGTGTGATACATAATAGTAATACATTGTATTTATGAATTGGATGGGATATTCACCAGCCCGATTAGCTCAGTCGGTAGAGTATCTGACTTGCAAGCAGAAGGTGGCGGGTTTGAGTTCTCGCATTGGGTACATTATTTTCCTCCTATTACAGCAGTATGATTTAATTTGAACCTAATTATCTACATGAAATAGGAAACTATTTGGCTAATTGCATTAGTTAAAGGAAATGAATTGTGCTAATTGTATGTTTTTAAATTCTGTGTTATCAATTTATTGATTAATTATATTGTAGCTGAAGCTGTACAAAGGACAATTCAAAGTGTTTAGGAAGCTGATGTTAAGGTGGTGTTGAGACAGTGCCTATGTAGTATGTACCAACAGTGATGAGGGATAGTGGAAAAAGAAGCAAACAATAATATTAATCTACTATAAACAATTACATGAATGACCAAAATGAACTTTTATAGTGTTTTTAAGTTTTTGGTTAAGACTTTTGGAAGATATATACAGTGTATTTTTAATTTGTTACTTAGCATTAGTAATTTTGCATTTGTTTATGTATGAGTATGATTAATTGTGTTAATGATTAAATTTAGAAGTGCCAAATAGTACAATATCACTGACCACATTCATATTTTAAACATAGGATTTCCAGAGTAATTAGTTATATATTGATTTCTTATTGTATTTTTCATTCTTCATGTATTTGGGTTTCATTTTAGCTTAATTGTCATAACATGAAATACATTAGATAGTGGAAACATAGCTAGAATTTGAATATATTTTTTATCATAATGGGTCTGGGACTCTATTCCAGTTCATACCCTATGAACTTTCAAGAGCTACATTAAGACTCATGTATATCATTTTTCTACTGTTATATTTTGCCCCATAATTTAACAATTAAGCACTTGCTGTTTTTTTTAAAGAAAGAGAGCAATATTAATGTATACTTAGTATTAAACCTTAAATTTTACTTTGAAATTATTTCTATTTCATGGAAGGAGTGTCTGGATTTTGAATACTAATCTGGAGCCCAGTCCCATAATTAAGATCATAAGATGTACATGATCACCATGATGTTGATTAAATAAATATAGAAAATACTCTATTTATTTTGTTATCTTAATGAAAGATGACCTGTTAGAAATTAACAAATATATGAAATAACTTGTAGTAGCTTTGTAACCAAACTATCTCACTCGGGCTAGTTTGACTGTTTCCTCACATGACAGCAGACTATGATCCATGTATGAACAAGTATGAGTTTATACAATATTTATCTTACTAGCTTCTGTTCGCAGTAGGTCTATACCAGTATTTTAGGGTCATTAAAGCGATTCCTGGAATATCGGCAGAACATCGGATAAATGTCGGGGAAATCCTGTCGGGCCGACATCGAGCCGAGTTGCAAATTCGAGGCGGGTCGATGTCGGAACGATCAAGATGCCGATGTAGGGCCAACATTGATGGCAATATCGGCTTGATGTCGGGCCGACGTAGTGATGCTGGCTGGGTATTGACAGTAAAGTAATTATTCTGTGAACTTATTTTAGCTTGTTGCTTTATTGTCATATGTTTTCGCGACTGTCTATAACAAAAGAAAATTGCTCATGTTACGAATTGCATGTTTATGCGGAATAGCTATACATACAAGGATTTTTATGTTATTCATTTGATTTCATTGTTTTACCTTTATGGTTTATTTACACCAGAAACCAATGACCAGTATGTACTCAGTCCAATAATTAATTTAAATTTATTTATAAATCTTTGTGTAAAATTACTCTTATTTCCATTTGTCTCCTGTTTTACCTCCAGACGAGCAGTTTTTCACAACTACAGTATCAAAAGGATGAAGGAGAATTGGTTTTTAAAGTACAGAAAGTGCACTAAGTTGCTAAATAATATATTAAACATGATTGATTGGAGAAAATTAAGCACTTCAAGGAATTACAACTTTTATAAAATGACAGGAATGTGGGGCTTGCATGGTAAAATTAGACATTAAACTTTCATAATAATTTATTCTGTATAAATAATGAATGCATAAATAATTATTATAAACAGTTCTAATTATAAATAATATTTTGAAATATATTGATGAAAATAACTTAATAAGATCAGGTAGTTGTATTAACAAATATAACTACCTGATAAGATCTTCCTGTAGACTCTGATAGGAGTTTACAAGTATAAATCATGTGATTGTTCTGTCAATGTTGTTAACTGTTTAGTATGACTAGATTATTATAATGTGCATATTTGAAATACAATGTATATGTTGTTTTTGAATTTACAGGTCAACTATCAGGGAAGGATACCTAAGAAACAGCATGACATACACATGTATTTAGTAGTTAATCCTATAACATAGTGGCTCTCATACCCATATTATTTCTATAATTATCATTGATTTGATAATTAATCAGGGAGACATAAAATTGTATACGAGTCTGTATTTTTAATAATGACAAGATTACATTTAACATGTATGTATTGGCAGCAGAATAAGTCTCTGTAAACAACTTAAGTCAGCACACCACAGATGTCGTCAATATACTAATTGGTATTTTGGGATGTTTACATTATACTGTAACTTTGTTAAAAATTTATAATGATTATTGTAAATTGAGCGACGAAAAAATTTAAATGATAACTTTTTGCTTCATTTGGAAGTCTAATTAAAACATGACATTCCAAATTAGTATTGCATCAGATAATTAACCTATATTTTCATTGGTCAGGAGACTTGTGGTTCTGAAAACTTCATTGGATAATGATGATAACGTCCACTGCTGTCAATAACATTTTAGATACCATATAACTAATTGTCTTGTGTGTGAGAGAAGAGAAAATGAGAGAGAAAATAAAAACATTTTAATTTGATTAAACCTAACTATACGATCATGGATTGTTTTTCTTTATGTCACCAATCGCTATGTGACATAAGAGGATTTGGTGCCGTTCGCAGGATCTAACCTCGGTGGACCATCTGATGGGAGAACGAGAATCCAATACTGAAAGGTTAATCTGTTTTGGTTTTCCTTATACTAGATAACATTTAGCTAACCTTTGCTACTGAAATAATTATGGAATTTGATAGGATATAAAGTTTGATAATAGCAATAATATTTTGTTAAATTGAAAATTAGATTAAAAACTAAAGACAAATAAATATGATAATGGCGAAAAGTCTTAAGGCTAGGAATCAAATTAATGCTAAATCAAAAAAGTAGAGTCAATGAGTACAGACAGCGAATCTGTGCAATCTGTTAATACAGCTACTTCTGATCAGTTGAGTACTGATGATACTGCTATGCCAGTAAATGAGATTAATCAATCTCACAAACTAGGCAAATCTAAACGTAAACACAAGAAGGTACCTAATAGCGATGGTAATCGCAAGATGAGAAACTTGTTTAAGGGACTTTCTGATTTGTTTTAAAGGCTTCGAAAGTAAATAGGAATTAGTGTGTAAAATAATAGTTGATTAACTATGGATTCCTATTTATTTTCAGAATATACTGTGTTGTATATAGACGTTACACTATGGATCAATCATGCATCATACTCATAACTTGTATTAGCTATACCTTTGCTTTAAGTATAAGTGAAAATGTATTACTTGAAAGAGTGAATGAAGTATCGACTAGTCATTCCAGATGGTTAGTCACATTTGTACATGATTTAAAACCATATGATCATTTCATTAATAAAATCAATGAAGATTTAAATTCTGTTGACGAGATTTTGAGACCAATCTCTGAGTTTTGCATCAGGCAAAATAAGACAGGATATGTTTATACAGATGACAGTTTACATGAGGATGTACACATGATAAATGACACATTGTGGAGTATTAAATATAATTTTGAAGATTATAGGTCAATGAGGTCAAGTAATAAACGAAATAAACGTTCATTATTACCAATCAAAGACAAATCTCATTGGTAATTTTCGGAACTTTAACTGAAGACGATCTGAACAAAATAAACAGAAATGTACGTTTACTTCACGAAAATCAAGAAAATATTATTCATGACCTTGAACAAAGTATGACCTTGTTAAATTTATCAAGAGTTCAAATATCAGAAAATCGTAGAGCTATAATTGGTGTGGTGATTTGCATACAAGAACAATTAGCTCTGAAGGTAACTGATTTGGAACAATTTCTGAGCACATACTTCTAGTTTAAACTGATAATTGAAGAAATTAAACAGGCAAGTCAGGATGCTATGGTATACTTAGGAAATTTGAGAAATGAAATGAATCATATAACCTTGAATAAATTATCACCCAGTACGATATCTCAACGATCTTAAAATGTTGCTAATTAACATTAAAGAACATATTCCTGAAATGTTTAAATTACCAGTAAACCCCAAGGAAAATATTTGGTATTACTACCATACCTTGTATTGTAACACATACTGAGTGATGAAATTGTTATTGTTCTTGACATTCCATTGTTAGATGTTAGGCATACGTTTGACATTTATAAAATGTACAACCTATCGTTACCACTACATAATGTAACCATTCAAAGTAAAATATATAGGTTTTCACAAATGGACCGTAGCTGTGAATGAGATACAAGATACAAATTTTTATTTACAGTCGGTTTACATATAACAGAATAACATTAGCTATGTATAGCTATTGACCGACATAACACAGTTTAAGTGATATATACATGTAAAGGTTAGATGACAATATTGGTATATTTCAACCTATAACAAAACCTGTAGTAAAGAAAGACACATGGTAATAAATAAAATCACAACATTATTTAACTACATCATATGCATATCAGAAAATCATCACAAATTATAGTTGAAGGGAATCATGAAAAGACATATAAGTAAACATAGGAATTTAAACGAGTTTAATAATACCTTATTAAAACCGTATTTAAAAGCTGTGAAGGGGTTGCTGATCTTGACTTCCGTCTAAGAACTGCCATAAGAATAATTCAAATAAGACTCTGACAAGAAGAAAACAAGCACAAAAGTGCGACTGCTAAGATGAGTTTAAAAACAATTATCACCCCAAATCAGATTTGGGAGGAACTGATCAGCAACCCTCTCACAGACAAGATACATGGTACAAATATTTATTTATATTGTAGGATCATTATACAACAATACACATTAGCTATGTACAGCTATATCGACAATGCATTATGGTATTAAAATTAAGTAATACATAGGACATTGACATACAGTGTAAGCATACATATAACATGGTCATAAAGAAAAGAAAATATAAGTTTTACATAGATATCTAAGCTTTATATGTAAGGATAAAAATAAGCATGGAAAGCAAGGCAGCGAATCTAGGTAGCATACAATATGAGCAAAGCAGATTAAAGTTTAAAGTAGAGAATTCTGAGTAAAAGAAACAATTAACAGCGTTAAAATTCACATTTTGTTAGTTTCGTAACAGGCTGAACATGTACAGTTCTTTCCGCTCCATGAGGCAACCAAGCTCCGGAAGTTGCTAAAATTAGTTTCATCGAATGAGGTCGTAGACTTAACTATCAATTGTAAAATCAATGACACAGTTGTGTCTATTAGGCCGCCATATCAGCCTAAACTCTGATTGTAAGGTGTATAGTGATTACTTTAATTTCGGACCACAAAATGAATATAAGAGTGAAATTTACAGGTCAAATTCACTTTATTATACAGTTAGAGTACAATCCCTGTCGGATTTGAAGCTTTGGAAAGATGTTAGTAAATACCTAATTCAACTCAACTTAAATTGCCTGAGGAATTGACACGATTGAAATCCATACCTATGAAATCAATCATTAGTCATGTGCGGAGATATCATAAAATTGATGTAAATAATGAATCTACTTTCAATTGCACATATGTCATTATTTCATTTAATATTATCATTATAATTGCAGTATGTATGATTTATTTCTTGTATTATTATAAACGCATATTGATAAGGCAAAGGTTAGTTAATTGTTATGGTGTACAGATTGCCGGGGCGGATGCGCCTGGAGATGATGGGTCGGTGTCATCCTGTGCTGATGAGGACGTTAAAAATGCTCCTGGGAGGCAGATTACTTCCACACCAGACCGAGGCGAAGCGATTTTGGCTTCACTATTAAGAAGATACTAAACCTCTAACAATGTAAAGGAGAGTATAGGATGAATGAATGATAATTACTGTTAGGTATAAAAAGTATGTTCGAGTGTTGCTCTAAAAGGGACCTGACATGAACAGTGCAGATAATTTACTGTTATATTTTGCCCCATAATTAAAGAATTAAACAGTTGTTTTTTTTAAGAAAGAGAGCAATATTAATCTATCCTTAGTACTAAACCTTAAATTTTACTTTGATATAATTTCTATTACATGGAAGGAGTGTCTGGATTAGGAATATTAATCTGGAGCCCAGTCTCTTAATTAAGATCATAAGATGTAAATGATCACCATGTTGATTAAATAAATATAGAAAATACTCTATTTATTTTGTTATCTTAATGAAAGATGACCTGTTAGAAATTAACAAATATATGAAATAACTTGCAGTAGCTTTGTAACCCAATCTCTCTCACTGTTGAGGACTACTCGGGCTAGCTTGATGGTTTCCTCACATGACAACAGACTTTGATCCAAGTATGAACAAGTTTATACAATATTTATCTTACTAGCTTCTGTTCGAAGTAGGTCTATACCAGTAATTTAGGGGTGACTAAAGCGATTCCTGGAATATCGGTTTTACATCGGTAGAACATCGGATCAATATCGGGGAAATCCTTTTGGTCCGACATCGAGCCGCGTTGCAAATTCAAGGCGGGCCGATGTCGAAACGATCAAGATGCCGATATAGGGCCGACATTGATGACAATATCGACTTGATGTCGGGCCGACATAGGTTTGCTGGCTGGGTAGTTATTTGTGAACACTTACCCCAAGAATTTTTAAAGAAAACGTAAATAATTTTATACATCCCTGTAATCAATTATTTGTTTTCCGTCTACCATTTACGATCATAGGCACTCGAATCCGGGATTTTTATACGTTTTTATATAGGTTATTTTTCAATTTAACCCATAAAACAACGCAAATCTGCACGTGCTTTTCGGGAACCTTGCTTTCGTTGTAGTGTGCCCAAAATTTAAAAGTTTTGACAGCTTTTAAAAGGAAAGCCGGGACCCACGCTTATTTTCGTCAATGAGGATGTCGTCTCCTGTCTGGATTGTTGACTATGCAGTACTACATTGTAGTAATTCATTGAAGATGTCTTGGCTGTTATTTCAGAATGGCTAACTGGCAAGACGCAAGGGAGTTCGAGAAAACAAATTTACACCTGTTAGAAGAAGGACCTCTTTACGATGTCACCTTCCTTCTTGGATCATCTATGACAGAGGTCAAGGCTCACAGAAATATTCTCGCCAGTCGCAGTGTTGTGTTCCATGCAATGTTTTGTGGCTCTCTAGCCGAATCTAGCAGCCAAATTATAATTCCTGACCTAGAAGAAGACATATTTCGATCGTTACTTAGGTAATGTCAGTATAGTCAATTTATTCGAAGTTTATTTTCTGCTAAATAATCGATGGCAGTTTTAAAAGAATGGTCTTTATAAACGTGATGGCCTTTATTAAGAGCTATTCGCTAACACAGATTTGACTGTAAGTGTATTTAGTTTAGGATTCGGCTGTGCATCTTTTCCCAGCCATAAATGTTAGATTTAGTGCTATATGTCCCGTTACCAAACCGGTCTTTCTGCTTACTGTATTAATTCATAATTCTCTACCATCGAAAAAATTCGGTAAGGCCTAAAAATAAATGTTTGTTTGCAGTTACCCTTCCTACCCTAATTTTGATAAAAATGTATAGCCATGAGTAGTGCTTCGATGGTATCCTTTTTATGCAGTAAATTCGTAATTAGGATTTTAAACTCAATTACATGTATTTAGTTAATTTATTTGTTGATCTGTGAAATTGAATTTTCTGTATTTTAGATTCATATACACGGAAGATTGTGAAATCATTGCCAACAATGTGATGAGTATGTTGTACGCAGCTAAAAAGTATGGTTTAAAACGTCTTCGTGAAAAATGCTTAAAGTTTTTAGGTAACGAGATTGTCGTAGAGAATGTTTGCACAATATTGACACACTCAAGCCAATTCGACGAGAGGGATATGGTAGAGAAATGTATGTCATTCGT
Organism: Lutraria lutraria; assembly: GCA_964023205.1. Lineage (NCBI taxonomy): Eukaryota > Metazoa > Mollusca > Bivalvia > Venerida > Mactridae > Lutraria > Lutraria lutraria. The sequence goes on along the minus strand of OZ026848.1, from coordinate 10,746,181 downwards.
TTATGCGAACTCAATAGATGTATTAAAATCCGAAGGTTTTCTTGACCTTCCTAAAGAATTACTGAATGATTTGCTTGCTTCTAACGACCTAGCCGCTGAAGAGTCAATTGTGTATGAAGCCTGCGTTGATTATGCAAAGAAACAGATTACAGAAGACACCGAAAATGTCGACAAGGCGGTGAGAGATGCTTTGGGTGATTTGTTATACCTCATACGTTTTCCTCAAATGAATCGGGAATATTTTTCCTCAAACATCTCTAGATCCAATGTCTTATCCGAGGACGAGAAAGTTGAAATATTTCAGACCTTTTTTAATACAAAACCAGCTTTGTCCAGATTTAACCAAAACCCAAGACATATCGTGAGCAATACCAGCGGTAGCTCATATTACGGTACGGGAGGGAATGGGGAAGGCAACTGTGACGATTTTCGTTACCCTTCTGTTCCAGACCGTCAAGTTCATGCAATTTCCTGGCCACGCTACAAATATTGAGTGCTTATCATCTCTCTAAGGTCGTCCGCAGACTAACACGCTGTTGGCACTTCCAAATGGTCCTCTCGCTCATACATCTTCCCAGCACCTGAGGACCTTCAGCTGCGGCGTCTGTGAACTGGATATTGACTATTGTTGTTAATCATAGTGTTTTAACGTTTTGATTTACCTACATTTTAGACGGACACAACTCTAGATTGACACCAAAGAATGATGATAATGAAAACAATTACCAAAAATTCTCTTCGGTCGAACTCAAGTTTTATTTTATTTATGTACTTCATATTTTATGAGTGATATACACTTTGTTTACAATTTTACTGAGACATTTATAATGTAACGTATAGATTTTGAGACTTGTGACTAAATGCCATGGAAATGTTATTTATACATCTAAATACCTAGACAGGTGTTGTGGTAATAACAAACAAATGATTTTCCCTGTTGTTACAGTAATAACTTTCAAATAAAAGGATTTTGTTCAAATCTTCAAAATAAATGATAAAACTAGAGTCTAGACCATTTTATGCCGTGCTGTAATTTCATCCTGGAACAAATCCATCCTTTGTTGGAACAAACTTTAACTCATAATATTGACAATTTGTATCTTTGTATCTTCAACAATTTCTTTATAGCATCAGTTGACAAGGAAGTTATTTACCTTTATCCAGACATTTGGAAATGTCAAACATTCATAAGCCTTAAAATGTTTGTTTCTGGTGACATTCTCATTAACAATACGGTAGTAAGGTGGTGTTTATTTCTCTTTTGACTCTTGTAAACGTGTGGAAAGGTAAAAAAGTGAGAGAAAGTGGAGATACTTATTGAAAAGTCTAGTATCGTCGGGGGAAATTAGGGTCGGTCGGTTAACAAGAAACAAACAACTATTTTACACCTAACTGTAGGTGTTTCATTGTCCTGTCGAATACTTACATGTGAATTTTGAGGAATAAAATATATTATCAACCTACAGCGTCCCTTTGTAGAATGTACTTTACAAAAAAATATCATGTTGCCATGACAGCGTGTCGTCTCAGAACAGACTTGAAATCATGAAGACAGGCTTCGGCAACATTTATAGCGTGTTTCTTCATCTTCTCAGGTTATATTTGCATTGTGTTCTATATGCCATTTGTGGCCAGGCACTTGCCGTTTAGCCTTCGTGATGTGAAGACACACGATGCGTTGAGTAAACTTTACATTTATAGCGTGTTACATCTTTTCAGTATCTCTAATATAATCACACGAATAACACGGATACTATAGGGTCCGCGAAGAGGGTAACATGGAACTAATCCGTAGTTGATTAAATTATAATCAGTCAGAGGTGTGCAAGTTTGATTGCTTATCCTTTATTCGCTGATCAATTAACATGATTTAAATACAATATTCAATAAAGAAACAAAAAGAATAATCCAATAAAATATAATGAAATTTATGAACATACATTTTATCAAATTTTCAAAAATAGTGGAATCTGAGTCTGTGTGTATCAGTAATATTGATACGAAAATGTTACCATATCGGAAATGTGATTACTTAAAAACATTTACTCGTTAAAAACAGTATTGCTGCATAAGCAAAATTAAAGAAAGTTGTTTATGCATATCGGCTAAACACAAATGACAGTCACGAAGTCACTATTTTGCAGTATTCATATAAAGTATTCTGAAATCACATATTACAATATATAAAAACGATATGAATTGTTATAAGAAGATATGTAAAATATATCTATACAAATTTTAAATAAAAGTTGTTTCCGTAGAAAAATGTTGATTCTTTACATGATTGATCGACTGAAATAATAAGGTAACAAACAACAACAACAAAACAAAAAACTTTAACCACTTGTACGAAATAAAAAATGTTAATCATACACATGAAAAAAAAACAAGTTAATACAATTAGATATTTTATCATATGAAACAATTATCAATATACATATCATAATATACATATTATGAGAAAATAAGATCAAAAACCTTTCTTAAAAGTTGTTTCCGTACATGACAGTTGTTTCCGCAGATCTACTTCACACCACACAGTCACAAAACCACTATTTTGAAAATAAAGAACAAACTTTTTTCTGAAATAATGTATTTAATCATACATAACAATCCATAATAAAGATAATACATGTATTATGAAAATACAAGTATAATTTATTTATAAACATTTGATTTAAAAGTTGTTTCCGTAGAAAATAGTTGTTTCCGCATATCGTTAAAACACAATAAAAACAGGCACAAAGTCACTACATTTTTTGTATTTGGCTATATAAAATGAATAAAACTTTCGGAAATAATGACTTTTTATAATATATAACAATTCATATTTAAGATATTATTTATTACGAAATATATGACGTATATCTTTATAAACATCCGATTTAAATGTTGTTTTCGTAGAAAAAAGTAGTTTCCGTATGTCGGTTTAACGCTATGAAAAAGCCACAAAATCATTATTTGGCTAGTATATAAATGAACAGAATTTTCGGAAATAACGTATTTTTATCATATAAATAATTCATATTAAAGATAATAATTATTATGAAAAGATAATTATATTAAATATCTTTATAAACATTTGAAGTAAAAGTTGTAAAAGATGAGTTTCAGTGTCCTGTCGAATACTTACATGTGCATTTTGATGAATAGAATATATTGTCAACCTATATGATAGTCCCTTTGTAGAATGTACTTTATAAAAAAATTATCATGTTGCCATGAGAACGTGTCGTCTCAGAAAAGACTTGAAATCAGGAACACAGACATCGCCAATTCCAACAATTGTACTTGTATCTGCTTGCCCGGTATACTAGTAACCAGTACGTCACGATATAAAAGATAGGCCATTGATGGTATTAGAAATTAAATAGATGATGGTACCGAGTTTGGTATTTTTATGTGGGTAGCTTAATTACACATATGTGTATTTTTTGTATTACATTTTGTTCTTTCATAATCATACACGAACATGCATTTTAGCTTCGATAGTATCTGCTACACATGAAAGTCTTGCAAATTCTATATATTTTCCAACAAAGTTATAACAATTACCAAACATAAGAACTATTGCGAGATTGCAACATTTACTTGAAAATGTTTTCTCAGCATATTTTTTTAAATAAAAAGTGCTATATTATCTGAAATACGTCAATGAAAAGACACTCAAAAGTAAAAGTAGATTATTTTCATACACTTATCAGTAAGACGCTAGTTTAGATTAAGTTGTATTAATTAGGAGGAGAGAAGAAATGATATAGACATATAGCTAACTTAATCCTCTACATCCTTATTGGGATATAAGACATCAACATGCTTACACCACTCCTCTTGTATTTGGCTTAATGTTGGGCATATTGCACCCTTCTTTAATACGTCATGACTTCCGGACATTGATACTGTATCAATAGGGATTTAGACAGGCGCGTTGGGAAAAATCGGAGATCCCTACTGAAATGGATGCTATTTGAAACTGAAAGGTGACGAATGTACCCACTTTCAATGACGTTTTATTTTAAATAATTTATTAAGCACACGTTTACTAATCCAAAGTGTTTAGCCCCCCCCCCCCCCTCAAAAAAAGGTTGACACAGAACAACCTATGAATACTACGTACGGTAAATCCCAGGAACCTGATATTCAATAAAAAAAAGTGTCCCTTAAAAAAATTATCACTTATAGAATAGTTTTTATTATTATTATTATTTTATTGACTACCAGCTTCCTGTGAGTAAAGTTAAAACATAGTAGATAAAAGTGTATTTAAGAGCAGACAAAACCTTACAAAGCTATAAAGGTATCGGAAATATATACTATATCTATATAGCATTGGTACTACCTATGTTATACCTTTCTTTCCCATACCCCTGCTTTGGCTCGTTTATCCAAGCGTCTGTCAAATATATATAAATCAGGATCATACAGACGTGTCTATTTATATACCTTTTTCAAAGCGAAAGAACAAGTTTTTGTACAACACTTACTGATCAAGGTATTTAGAAACATTCTTATTCTCTGAAAATAACTTTAAAACTTTAATCAATTGCTTTTTATCTTAAATTCTCCCACAACCAAAGGGTTGCGCCTTGGTCTCTTTTTTCAAGTTTAAATGAACTGGCATAATTTTGATGTTCAACATCGAAGACGCCTCGTCCTATTCTGTACTTCATGCATTTCTGATATGGAAAACTTTGTGTTTAAATTATGGTCGGATACAAAAAAGAACAATTTTGATTTTTTCTGTAAAATGTTTGATTGCCCGATGAAGGAGATTTAAAGCATTTAGGAAATGCACTTTCGAACATATTCTGGGATTTTTTCCATTCCTAAATTAAATTTTGATTTCATTAACTTCAGTAAGAAAATACGCAATCGTGTCTGTATTTGATGTCTAGGCTTTAACAAGATAAAAACAAGTTATATACGTGTATTGAAATGCGAATTCTATTAATAGATGTAGATCGGTATTATATCAATGCATAATTATAAGCCGTCGATCTGACATTTGGAATGGATCCAAATAATACTGCGCGTGTATTTTGTGCATAATTATGTTGTGCTCGAATAGTCATAACAAGAGGTTAAATTGAATTTTGATTTAAATTATCGGAAATCCAGGTATATATACTACCGTCTTTGTCCAGTACATACCGATGCCGTTAATCTAATCTAACAAATCCTGCTTGAAACCTGAAAGTAACGGTTTATGTACAATGATATTTGCTGTTATTGCTTTACCGCGTACCGCTTGCTGTAGAGTGGATAAATTCTAAAAATAAATGGGATGAAACGATAAATCCGACACTGTCCAACTGTCATTATTGTGTTTAACAGGTTATTGATTGTCTTTATTCGTGTAAGATTTTACAGAAGTCGAAGCAGTATTTCTATTCGTGATTACTAACAGATAGCACCCCAGGTAAACTACATGTATGTGCAATCCATCTATTAAAAGCGACTTTTTTTAGCTTGATTGTAATAAAACATTGCTTGATTGAATGAAGCTATAGAGTCTGCTTCCTAAAATAAGATATACGAGCCTAGGAACTTAAAATTCAATAATTTACCCGCACCCGATTGTGTTAACATTAGTTAACTTTAACTTCTGGGTTAAATTTAAGGCAGGATTAGATATTTATCAAAAGTTAACCAGAAACACGATTACCACCTTTGTGACATCAAGCGCTAGACAACCTCGAGGATGCAGACTAGTACACAGACAATCTGACGATCTTGACGACTTCTTAAATAATATGAGATGGATTAAATTTAACTAGAAAGAATTTCCGGTCATATTTACCCAAAAGTGTATATAATCACTTTTCCAAACTTAGATTTTAAAAAAATTAACAATAAAACCTAAAAATTTACACAGTGGTTGAAATTGACATTTTTTTCTACAATTTGTTGCGGGGCGCCATTCTATTCTCCGGGTATTGAGGATGTCGTCTCCTGTCTGGATTGTTGACTATGCTGTACTACATTATAGTATTTCATTGAAGATGTTTTGGCTGTAACTTCAGAATGGCTAATTGGCAAGGCGCAAGTGAGTTCGAGAAAACAAATTTACACCTGCTAGAAGAAGGGCCCTTTTACGATGTCACCTTCCTTATTGGACCATCTAAGACAGAGGTCAAGGCTCACAGAAATATTCTCGCAAGTCGCAGTGTTGTGTTCCATGCAATGTTTTGTGGCCCTCTAGCCGAATCTAGCAGCCAAATTGAAATTCTCGACATAGACGAAGATATATTTCGATCGTTACTTAGGTAATGTCAATATACCCAAAGCTGTGAACAAAGGTCACCCATGGGAAAGACAAAATGTGGCTTTTATTGACTGATGACCTTTGTTCGAAGGTTATTTTGTTCTAAATAATCGATGGCAGTTTTAAAAGAATGGATTTTATAAACGGGATGACCTTTATTCAGAGGTATTCGCTAACACAGATTTGACCGTACATGTATTCAGCTTAGGATTCGGCTGTGCATCTAAAAAAATTATCACGTTACCATGACAACGTGTCGTCTCAGAACAGACTTGAAATCAGGAAGACTCCAACAATTGTACTTGTATGATATCTGCTGGTATCTAGTAACTAGTATGTCACGATAGCAAAGATAAGCCGTTGATGGTATTGTTATGCCCTAAAAAGTTGTGAATTTTTCTTGTACTAGATGTTAATTTAATATTTTGCAATTGATGAGTTGTTTTTAAGTTCGGGGTGATATTTTATATATTTCAGTAAATTTTTGGGTTAATCAAATTAAAAGCGGAGTTACTCTAATCAATCCGTCTGTGTTGTTATAAACATAAGCTATGTCTTAACTATGATTACTTGTCTGATAGCTTGATAGCTTGTCGCATAATTTTAAAAGATAGTTGCTAAACTGCAAATTGCTATAAAAGCAAGTGGCAGGGTATTACGATAAAAGCGACAAAGTTGAACAATGGACATTTTTAACACCTGTTAGGGTCTCAGCTCCCAGAGGTCTTTGCGATCGGATTAACCCCTACAAATTTTATTGGTCAATCTATCATAAGCATTTTGTAACAGTGTTTTTCATTGGGTACCTACTATTTCGGTCTTTTGATGAAGGTTGTGTCCTTCCTCCAAGAAGTCACTCTTGATTCAGACTTCTATGTTTTAACATCTGTTTTAAATAAATTTGAGGAAAGGACACACTTCTTGATTATTTTTAGGTAAGAAACTTTGCTATACTTTGTTAAATGTTTTACCAGTATTTTACTTTGAAATTGAATATGTTTATTAATTTGTAAGATTCTTATTGAAAAACTGAATATTGAAAATTGTATATTTTTGTATAAAAATTGATATACATGTATATAGTTGTGTGCATAGCGTTTAGGTTCTATTGATGAATAGTATCTTGTTTCTGTAACTTCTTTATCAAACAGTATGGAATTGTATTTGAATTGATTGGATTTGAGAAATTTATTAAGAGACCTGTTTCACATAGCGCGCAATATGCTTTTCGGTAATTCTTTCGGTTTCATTATTCACTTTAGAGTAATTTTATATCTTAGCGTTATGAGAACCAGGAAATGAAAGCTAAACTAAAGCAAAAATTATTTCAATCAATGTTTTTGTCTTATATTCTGTATTCCATGCTGTTTGACATGATGACATGTATGTATACTTATTACTGATAGACTTTTGTAATGAATTAAACAAAAACTTAATGTTTAATTTAATACATATTCATTTTAATGGTTAGTTTATTGTTGGTTATTTTAACGTCATATCTTTAAGCTTTTAAATTACGGATACTTGAATATGAAATACCTATTATGTGTAATATGTTCATGAATACTTGTTTGTATTCATGAATACTTGTTCATATTCACGAATACTTGGTATAATATATATTATAACACTCTTGATTCAGACTTCTATGTTTTAACATCTGTTTTAAATAAATTTGAGGAAAGGACACACTTCTTGATTATTTTTAGATCTTGGAAGACAGTCATCATCCGTCGGGTGCACAGTACAACACCCGTACAAACAGCGTAACAGTATTAGAAATTAAATAGATGATGATATCGAGTTTGGTATTTTCATGTATTACATTTTGTTCTTTCTATTCATACATGAGCATGTATTTTAGCTTCGATAGTATCTGCTACACATGAAAGTATTGAAAATTCTATATAATTTCCAGCATTAGTTATAACAGTTACCAAAGACAGCTACTTATTTAAGAACTGTTGCCAGATCGCAACGTTTTACTTGAAAATGCTTTCCTAGCATAAATTTCTAGTTAAAAAGTGCTATATTATCTTAAACATGTCTATGAAAAGACACTCTGAAGTAAAAGAAGATTATTTTTATACTCTTATTAGTAAGGTGCTAGTTTAGATAAGTTCTATTAATTAGGAGGAGAGAAGATATGATATACACACATAGCTTACTTAATCCTCTACATCCTTATTGGGATATAAGGCCTCAACAAGTTTACGTCACTCCCCCCTGTAGTTGGCTTAATGTTGGACATATTGCAACATTCTTTAATACGTCATGACCTCCGGAAATTAAAACTATATCTATAAAGTTGGCGCATTGGTCTATTTTTTAAAGATTACATGAACTTTTATCATACGGTGTTCAACACCTCACATCGCCCTTTTCTGTATAACGTACATGCATTTCCTATACCCAAGAGGTACAAAATGTGATCTTACGTAACATGTTCGAGATTAGATAATGGTTGGATACGAAAAAGGACAAGTTTGAACCTTCAGTGAAATGTAAGATTGCTGAATAAAGGACGTTTAAATCATTTAGGAAATGTACTTTCGAATATATTCGGGGATATTTTCCATTTCTATCTAAAACTTTCACAATCATGTCTGTGTTTGATATCTAGGCTTTAACAAGATACAAATAAGTTATATAAATTGAAATTGTATTGATAGTTCTATACATAGATCAGTATTATATCAATTTATAATTATGCAATATCGATCTGATATTTTGAATGGGGTCCAAATATTACCGTATGTGTATTTTGTGTATATGTTTTTCATTTGAATAATTGTCACATCTATAAATATACCGCGGCTTGATTAAACCAACTACTTGTATAGTGCAGTCTCTCCAGAGCAGCATTATCTTTAACAACAACTTCCCTTCAACAACAACTTGATTTTTCCCACGGTGCGATTTAACTATTAATTTAACCTCTATAGAGCAACAACCTCTCAACAACAACTTAATTGTGCTACTTCCAAGGGTGTTGCTTTCGAGAGGTTGAATGAATCATGAATACATTAAATACTAGTAAGATGATAGTAACGCATGACACCCAACTGTCAGTTTTGTTACCACAAGTTTGTGTTTTACAAGTTATTCATGTTAGATTTTATACAAGTCGAAGTTGTATCTCTTTCCATAATAACTTACATATAGCTTCACAGTAGTACTTATAATAATAAAATAATATTGTGTTAAAAAATCTGTAATCCATCGAGTAAAAACTACTTTTGTGACTTTATTTGTAATTATAGCATTGATTGTTTAAATCAATCTAGAGTCTACCTCCTATAAACGAGGGTCTTAAATTCTATTATTTACCTGTACCCATTTATATAAACATTGGTTTAATTTCCGGGTTAAATTTTATGGTAGGTTAAGGTTGTAACCAAAAGTTGACCATAAACACGATGTCTGCCTTTGTGGCACCAAGCGCTATACGACATCAACGATTCAGACCAGTGAACGAGAATCAGAGGATCTTGACGACTTCTTAAATGATATCAGACAGTTGGATTAAACTAAACTAAAAAGATGTTCTAAATAAATCACCTAAAAGTGTATACTTCACTAAACTTAAATCCAAAATTTAACCAAACCTCAACATTAACATCGTAGTTAAACTTGAATTTGTCAATGCAAATTGGGTGCTTTTATTCTCTGCTGAATGATGATGTCGTCTCCTTCTTTCTTGTTGGTTGATTATGTTGTACTACATTGTAGTATTTCATTGAAGATATCTTGGCTGTAACCTTAAAAATAGCTAATTGGCACAAGGGAGTTCGAGAAAACAAATTTACACCTCTTAGGAAAAGGGCTATTTTACGATGTCACCATTTTTTCTAGGGAGTTCGAGACAATTATTTTACACCTGCTAGAAGATGGGCCCTTTCACGATGTTACCTTCCTATTTGATACATCTAAGACAGAGGTCAAGGCTCACAGATATACTCTTGCTAGTGGCAGTGTTGTATTCCATGCAATGTTTTGTGGTCCTCTTGGTGAATCTAGTAGCCAAATTGAGATACCCAACACTGAAGAGTGCATCTTTCGATCTCTGCTCAGGTTAATGAGTTAATGATACATATATCGAAGCTTGAACCCTATCAGTGAAGTATAAAGAGTAGAATTACCTATTCTTTATGGCAAACATTCAAATTAAGCATTTAATTCGCATGAAGTCAGTGTCCCAAATTCATTCGCCGCATCAAACAGCATTAAATTAAGAAAACAATATTCTCATGTAACGAGTCTTATACCACAAACCATACAACGTTATGTAACGATTGGGGAAGTCAAAAAGAATCTGCGAGTATTTATATGCACAATGTTGGGGAACACAAACATTGAAAATATGGGTTTTCTTTCTTATTTCATATGACAATTGTATACGTATTGAAATTTATGATTTTAGACAAGACTTAAACGTACGTACTGTTCCTTCGTGCGATTTGTTAGTTATGCCCAATTAATATTTAATGTTATTCCCAACGATTAAGTATGGTCTATTTTTGTATTCAAGATTTATATACACGGAACACTGCATTGCCATTGAAGAGTTCAAGATATATAAGCTTGCATCAAATGGGCAAAGGAACAACTACAGTCAAGGAACGAATCAGATGAAGATGAAGAAAGCATCCGAAATGTATTAGGAAAATTGTTACATTTGATACGATTTCCTTTGATGGACCAACATTACTTTTAAAACTATATAGCACCAACTAGAATACTTACCGACGGTGAGAGATCGTATTATGGTAAGGCAGATCTTAAAAAGATTGTTAAGTGTGATAGTGTAACGGTGAACTTCTATAATGTATGTTTAGGTGATACAGATTTGGACCAAGGTCTTCTTGAGAGCGCTAAGGTAATGTTGTATACCTTTGCTTGGCTTTGCTCACAGCAATACATTCGTCACGATTGTTTTATTATTTTATGTGTTTTTGTGATTAGCATCTGTCTGTACGAACCTATGTTATGCCTAAATATGTACTTGCAACCTCTCCAAAGCAACACCATTTGGGAGTAACAAATTAATGTTGTTGTTGAAGGGTTATTGTTCTTGAGAGGTTAAATTATATTTAAAACGTGCAGCGGGAAAAATCATGCTGTTGTTAAATGGAGGTTGACGCTCAAGAGAGGGCCGCTCTGAAGACGTTGTACTGAACATAATATATATCATATCAGATTTACTTCTACTAGATTCAGATTATCTGCACATAGATTAAAGGTAGAAGCTGGTAGGTGGCAAAAGAAAACCAATTTTGGTACCAAACAACGAACACGAAAATGTCAATCGTGTAAGTGTTTTGAAAAGAATTTCATTTTTTTATTAGACCGTCCTTTGTATTTTTAAAAAGGAAAACATGCATAAAAATATTATCGACAATATCCAAGTATGGTTGAATTTAATGATTTTTTGAAATCAGAAAAATTAATATTAATGAACATAAAAAATTATCAACCCACGTTTATAAATGTTTTGAGATTTTTTTTCATTACTTCTCACTTTTTTCGTAATGGTCATTACCCATAGGTGAACAGGGAACATTTTTAATGTTCATGGTACCACGTGACTGAACATTTTACTCCAGTTGGCAGTTTTACGGTTACCCACATAGCTATGTGTTATTTATATATAATAATAAGATATATACAATTGACACAAATTCTGACAAATGTTATATAAATAAACCACTTTATGCTCGTTTCTTTAGTATATAAAATGTCTTTAATTTTATACATTTATGCTATTGCGATGTATATGCCATTGTGTAGAAATGTAAATATGTAGAAAGGCAAATTGTCTTTTTATTGAATAAAACTTCCGTGATGAATAGTATCAGTTAAAAAATGTTACATTTGGTTGTTTGTACTAAACAAAAAACAAAACAAAAAGACAGAAATTTTTTTTTTTGATTTACCATCACTGGTCCGTTACCAGTTCATATGAGTTTTTATGGCATAATTCGATCATTGTGAGTGATCAGATAGTCTGAAAGGGATATCCATTAATTCATAAAGGTTGTCGGTTTCCAATTTACCTTTTACACTGACAAACGCATGCGTGACTTTTTCTTCCTTGTTTTATTCGTCTATGAATATCTGTAACAATTTAAAAGTCATAACAAAATGTCTATTCATATGTTTGTACTGTCAACATTACCACGTGATATATGAACCAGTTACGGAAGAATAAAACGCTAATGTTATACCTTCTGTCAAAATTGTCATGGTAAAATGTAATTTGAATCCACAACTCCTCTAAAAACAGTTTGAGTCTTGGCATTTTATTCTATCATAGTCTCCAAATAAGCCTTTAATGAATCAGTATTCGACATATCTTGCTGTTTGTTTTCAGTGAAAAGATTAATGTTATCCACATTAAATACACATAAATCGACTTTTGTCGATAAAATGTTTGAAGTGTATAAACAGTGAACTTATGTTGACTATGAGTAAAATGAATATTCTAATCATAGTGCGTGCGCACTTGACATAGAGTTGACCATAGCACTCGATTCTGTGATTTTTATACGTTTACGACGTTATTTTTCAATTTCACTAGTAGTAATAGGCGGTACCCTGGCACCCGGGTCATATAGAATAAATAGGGGGTCGGTGCCAGAAGTAAACAAAATTGTGACAAATTGTGACAAATTGGAAATCAATGTTTGGTGCTCAAAATAACATGAATTGAAGTGTGTGTGTGTGTGTGTGTGTGTGTGTGTGTGTGTGTGTGTGTGTGTGTGTGTGTGTGTGTGTGTGTGTGTGTGTGTGTGTGTGTGTGTGTGTGTGTGTGTGTGTGTGTGTGTGTGTGTGTGTGTGTGTGTGTGTGTGTGTGTGTGTGTGTGTGTGTGTGTGTGTGTGTGTGTGTGTGTGTGTGTGTGTGTGTGTGTGTGTGTGTGTGTGTGTGTGTGTGTGTGTGTGTGTGTGTGTGTGTGTGTGTGTGTGTGTGTGTGTGTGTGTGTGTGTGTGGACTAAATATTTATTTGAGACAATGAGAGAATTTTCTTTCGAAAAGACATGGTGGCCCTGAAAAGGGCCGTTGGTGGTTGGTGGCCCTGAAAAGGGCCGTTGATAGTTGTCTATGTTGACTGATCTGGTTGGGTACATAGTTCGCATTGGCAGTCTGGTGGGGGATAGCAGAGCCTGCATGTTAGATCCCCACAGGACCATTCCTGTTCTGGTACTGGTGGTTGTTCCGTGTACTCAACTTGAGCGGTAGTGATGATACGCCAATGCTCTTCTTCTTGTTGTTGTTCCCGTTGTCTATTCGCCGTTCGTTCCCGAGCATCTCGCTGCCTTTCTCTGACTTGATCTCGAAATTGCTCTCGCATTTGAGATAATTCTTCTCTATGATGAAATCGATTGGTTTCAATGCAATTCAAAGTCTCACCAATGGTTTGAAGATCTCGTTCCCTTTTTCTAACAATGCTAGCCGCTAAGCGACTGATTGAACGCCATACCCTGCTCTGTTTCTCTGTCAGTTGTTTTGCTGTTTTGAGTTCATTGAATAAAGCCTCCATCTTGAGCGTTTGAGTTCTCAGAATGAAATGAGGCATTGTATTGTAAGACGGAGTATTTTTCTGTTGAAGCGCCGCCCACTCTCGTGGTTGGATGACGTCATATTGCTTGGATGACGTCACCCTAGGGTTGGATTGCGTCACGCGACGATGTACTGCATGTACGAAGCTTGATTGGTAATTTTATGAACTTAATAAAAAAAGACAACAGACTCCTAGTTTCAGTTTTCTAAACTTTTTTTCTTTTTGTAACATGAAACAAGAAAACAGTAACAAGAAACTACATGAAACATTGTTTACACCATATAATGATCACCATAAAGAGTTGTATTTCTATGTATGATACTATGATACAAACGTCTGTGACCTTCTGGTCTAGAGTTACGTTGAGCAAAACATTTTTGTCCACACTTGTTCACATATTGAGCATGCATGTAATAAGTACCATTATATTGTTGAAGCCAATGCGTCACATAAGTGTCATTTTTTCCATACATGTCCGGTTTGAATCGAGTTAACAGTATCTGGTTCAAGTCACATTCACGTGAGATAAAATCCAGATAGTAATACAAACCCACAGTGTCATGATTTGATATTAGTATAGACAGTCAGTGTCATTATTTGATATAGGTATAGACAGTCAGTGTCATGATATGATATAGGTATCGACAGTCAATGTGATGATTTGATATTAGTATAGATAGTCAGTGTCATGATTTGATATAGGTATAGACAGTCAGTGTCATAATATGATATAGGTATCGACAGTCAGTGTCATGATTTGAAATTAGTACAGACAGTCAGTGTCATGATTTGATATTAGTATAAACAGTCAGTGTCATTATTTGATATAGGTCTAGATAGTCAGTGTCATGATATGATAGAGGTATCTAGAGTCAGTGTCATGATTTGATATTATTATAGACAGTCAGTGTCATTATTTGATATAGGTCTAGACAGTCAGTGTCATGATATGATAGAGGTATCTAGAGTCAGTGTCATGATTTGATATTATTATAGACAGTCAGTGTCATTATTTGATATAGGTCTAGACAGTCAGTGTCATGATATGATAGAGGTATCTAGAGTCAGTGTCATGATTTGATATTATTATAGACAGTCAGTGTCATTATTTGATATAGGTCTAGACAGTCAGTGTCATGATATGATAGAGGTATCTAGAGTCAGTGTCATGATTTGATGTTAGTATAGACAGTCAGTGTCATTATTTGATATAGGTCTAGACAGTCAGTGTCATGATATGATAGAGGTATCTAGAGTCAGTGTCATGATTTGATATTAGTATCGACATTGTCATGATTTGATATTAGTATATATAGTCAGTGTCATGATTTGATAAAAGTATAGACAATTAGTGTCATGATTTAATATTAGTATAGACAGTCAGTGTCATGATATGATAAAGGCATATACAGTCAGTGTCATGATTTGATATAGGCATAGAAAGTCAGTGTCATGATATGATAAAAGTATAGACAGTCAGTGTCATGATTTGATAAAAGTATAGACAGTCAGTGTCATGATTTGATATAGGTATAGACACTCAGTGTCATGATATGATATAGGTATGGACAGTCAGTGTCATGATTTGATATTAGTATAGAAAGTCAGTGTCATGATTTGATATAGGTATAGACACTCAGTGTCATGATATGATATAGGTATCGACAGTCAGTGTCATGATATGATATAAGTATAGAGAGTCAGTGTCATGATTTGATATTAGTATAGACAGTCAGTGTCATGATTTGATATAGGCATAGACAGTCAGTGTCATGATTTGATATTAGTATCGACATTGTCATGATTTGATATTAGTTTATACAGTCAGTGTCATGATTTGATAAAAGTACACACAATTAGTGTCATGATTTAATATTAGTATAGACAGTCAGTGTCATGATATGATAAAGGCATATACAGTCAGTGTCATGATTTGATATAGGCATAGAAAGTCAGTGTCATGATATGATAAAAGTATAGACAGTCAGTGTCATGATTTGATAAAAGTATAGACACTCAGTGTCATGATATGATATAGGTATCGACAGTCAGTGTCATGATTTGATATTAGTATAGAAAGTCAGTGTCATGATTTGATATTAGTATAGACAGTCAGTCTCATGATTTGATATAGGCATAGACAGTCAGTGTCATGATATGATATAGGTATTGACAGTCAGTGTCATGATATGATATAGGTACAGACAGTCAGTGTAAGGATTTGATATTAGTATAGACAGTCAGTGTCATTATTTGATATAGGTATAGACACTCAGTGTCATTATATGGTATAGGTATCGACAGTCAGTGTCAAGATTTGATATTAGTAAAGACAGTCAATGCCATGATTTGATATTAGTATATACATTGTTATGATTTAATATAAGTAGATACAGTCAGTGTCATGATTTGATAAAAGTACAGACAGTCAGTGTCATGATTTGATATGGTATAGACAGTCAGTGTCATGATATGATATAGCTATCGACAGTCAGTGTCAAGATTTGATATTAGTATAGACAGTCAATGTCATGATTTGATGTTAGTATAGACATTGTTATGATTTAATATAAGTAGATACAGTCAGTGTCATGATTTGATATTAGTGTAGACAGTCAGTGTCATGATTTGATATGGTATAGACAGTCAGTATCATGATATGATATAGGTATCGACAGTCAGTGTCAAGATTTGATATTAGTATAGACAGTCAATGTCATGATTTGATATTAGTATAGACATTGTTATGATTTAATATAAGTAGATACAGTCAGTGTCATGATTTGATAAAAGTACAGACAGTCAGTGTCATGATTTGATATGGGCATTGACAGTCAGTGTCATGATTTGATAAAGGTATAGACAGTCAGTTTCATGATATGATATAGGTATAGACAGTCAGTGTCATGATATGATATATGTATAGACAGTCAGTGTCATGATTTGATGTTGGTATAGACAGTCAGAGTCTTGATTTAATTTAAGTATATACAGTCAGTGTCATGATTTGATATCAGTATAGATAGTCAGTGTCATGATATGATAAAATTATAGAGAATCAGTGTCATGATATGATATAGGTATAGACAGTCAGTGTCATGATTTGATATAAGTATAGACAGTCAGTGTCATGATATGATATGGTTATATACAGTCAGTGTCATGATTTGATATTAGTATAGACAGTCAGTGCCATGATTTGAAAAAGTATAGACAGTCAGTGTCATGATATGATATGGTATAGACAGTCAGTGTCATGATTTGATGTTATTATAGACATTCAGTGTCATGATTTGATATTGGTATAGACAGTCAGTGTAATGATATGATAAAAGTATAGACAAAAGTATAGACAGTCAGTGTCATGATTTGATTTAAGTATATACGGTCAGCAAGGTTTTATTTGTTCCAACACTTCAAGATTGTGTTAAATTCATGGTTATATTGTATAACTATTATATTATATCACTGTTATATTGTATCACTGTTATATTGTATCACTGTTATACTGTATTACTGTTATATTGTATAACTATTATATTGTATCACTATTATATTGTATCAATGTTATACTGTATTACTGTTATATTGTATCACTGTTATATTGTATCACTGTTATATTGTATCACTGTTATATTGTATCACTGTTATATTGTATCACTGTTATATTGTATCACTATTATATTGTATAACTATTATATTATATCACTGTTATATTGTATCACTGTTATATTGTATCACTGTTATACTGTATTACTGTTATATTGTATAACTATTATATTGTATCACTATTATATTGTATCAATGTTATACTGTATTACTGTTATATTGTATCACTGTTATATTGTATCACTGTTATATTGTATCACTGTTATATTGTATCACTGTTATATTGTATCACTGTTATATTGTATCACTATTATATTGTATAACTATTATATTATATCACTGTTATATTGTATCACTGTTATATTGTATCACTGTTATACTGTATTACTGTTATATTGTATCACTGTTATATTGTATCACTGTTATATTGTATCACTGTTATATTGTATCACTGTTATATTGTATCACTGTTATATTGTATAACTATTATATTATATCACTGTTATATTGTATCACTGTTATATTGTATCACTGTTATACTGTATTACTGTTATATTGTATAACTATTATATTGTATCACTATTATATTGTATCAATGTTATACTGTATTACTGTTATATTGTATCACTGTTATATTGTATCACTGTTATATTGTATCACTGTTATATTGTATCACTGTTATATTGTATCACTGTTATATTGTATCACTATTATATTGTATAACTATTATATTATATCACTGTTATATTGTATCACTGTTATATTGTATCACTGTTATACTGTATTACTGTTATATTGTATCACTGTTATATTGTATCACTGTTATATTGTATCACTGTTATATTGTATCACTGTTATATTGTATCACTGTTATATTGTATAACTATTATATTGTATCACTGTTATATTGTATCACTGTTATACTTTGTAGAAAAATGTTACACATCACACAATCACATTATACATCACACTTTATACATGATTGAAAAAAATGTGACAGTCTCTTAAGGGTTTTGAAGTCTATTACGAAGTGTTAAGGATCGTATTCTAAATACTGTCAGAAATTCATAGTAAATTGATTTTCGTTAATTAACCATATATAAATTCCAATAAACTAGACCAAAAAAAAATGGAATAAATATTTCCTTCCATATTACTGTATAAATTCATGTTATTAATAGGAAACATTACCTAAAAACTAAAAAAAGAGAAAAAAGTATGGTCCCAGTGGGGTTTGAACCCATGATCCTAAGGAATATGTCAATATGTCAGTAAAATTCATGAAATTGAGTATTCTTCAAAATGGAGGTTTCGAATTAGTGATTGAAATCCTTAACTCTTTGTATTATAAGTAGCAAACGTACACTTACCCCATAATATCTACGCACTAGCACATTAAGTTTATAAATGACGTCATGATTTGACGTCATCAGATAGGTATGTAAATATAGTATTATGATACTGACAATGTGAGAGTGATTTATTTATTTTTTGGAATGGTATGTTGGCCCTTATTTGAGCCACCATGTGTTAGATTCGTTTTGTTTCTAAATCAAAGACAAAAGCATATTACATTGTATATCATTTATTTATATATAATTTCTTTAACTTAGTTTAAATAAGAAAGTACAAATAAGAAAGTACAGTATGACAATAAAAGCATTCATTGTTGAAGGGTTCCGTACAAACCGTAGAATTCCACAACGAAAACATTCTATATGATCCCAAATATGCTTTCGAAACACAAACTCTTCTTTTGTGAATTTCTCACATACTTCACAAACCAAGCCACACTGCTAGGTGCAGGAATCCGAATTCTATGGGAGTATTATTGTCCAGGGCAGAAATGGAATAATGCTCAGTCCATTGACCCTCTTGCATGGCTGTCATGGTAGGTGGCACAACAGACACATCCAACTCTGTCTTACTACATTCGCAGGAACCGTGTTGCATCATGATTAATCGAAAATATCAAGAGGGCTGGCCTGCTTAACTCGGCGACGATGAAGTTTCGAATGAGGTCTTTTCTTGACTGGTTTGCTCTTTATACGTCTTTTAGGGCTGGCCACGGCACGTAACAAGGATTCACCCACATCTTTTAATACAGAGGCTCCACGTTTTCGTATTACTTTTTTAGCGTTTGATCCTGTCAAGATATCTTGCATAGCGGCTCTTCCTTGCTGGAGTCCTTCTTTTTTCAAGGTGTGAACTCCAGATTTCACCAATGGACTCAGTAAAGGCATGATTCTTTTCATGGCTTTCTTAAACATGGATCCAAGTCCGTGTCCATATTGTCGAGGTTGACCTTGGTAAGTAGGTATCATTGTCTTTGGCGTAGGTGTAGTTTCACCATAGACTTCCCATGAATAAACTGAATAGACTGGCCAGTGTCACCCCTTATATGGATAGTGATGGTGTCAAAGTCGGTTTTAGCCAGTGGTACATAGTGTAAATTCAAGAACTCGAAATGAATATGGGGGTTAGTTCCTGCTTTCGTTCTCGGATCAAATGGAGCTACACGTAAGATGGGGGCTTCTATGTTTCCCAAATAGGTATAAGCCGCGAGGTCAGAATAAACAAACAAATGATTATGACCCATGTTAATATCTACGCCATGAGGAAACGGCTCCGGAGTGTCTTTTAAAAAGATGGTAGGAGAACTATCAGGAGCTCCACCCAGTTTAATAAACATGTGAGGATGAAACTGAATGCCTAGACTATCTGAACTGTCCATTTTCACGCGTTTACTTTGTCTCGAGAAACCTAAGGTAAATCGAAGATTTTTCTGTTTAAACATTTTACCCAGATTATCTTTAATGGTAAAGTCAATCGTCTCGATCAAATGTTGTGGTGTGACATAAGTTCCTACAGGAATACAAAGTCGTACACCCTTTTCTTCTTTATTGGGGAGAGTACAATAGGAAATTAAGGATTCAAAGGTCTTAGCCAGGACAGGATCGTGTGTAACAATGCAGAAATGTCGCTCTTCTTCAGTGACATTGATCACCTGACTAGGAACAATCATTTCCACTAAGGCAATTTCCCAGTCTTGTTTATTGAGATGGATGGGTTTTGCCAGTTTGGTACGAAAACAACATTGCGTATTGTCTGGGAATAAATCCATAGAGCTATCACTCATGAGTGTTATGTAAAACGAACTCATGTTGATTTAGGTTTATTGAATTTCAAGGAGGGATTCGGTAGAATATAACCTAAAGAACTACTTAAAAGCAGAAGCCACAATTCCCGATCGGAAAACAAATTTTTTATAGCTAGTTTGTTCTTAACCGATGAACGTGTCTGTTCCTTATACATCGTGTCCGAAATATGTTTCGTCCGAATACTATGCATGTTTCAGAAGAGAGCTTAACTATGAAATTTAATCAATGCTCGCATATCGCCAGAGAAAGGTAGACGGAAGACGAGAAATTAAAGTGCATTGGAAAGGCTATCCTTCGAAATTTGACAGTTGGATTCCCGAATCCCATCTCGTTTGAACTGGTTAATAAATACATCATGTCTCAAGCTGATACGGCCAGTGTGGAAGTGACTGCCTCAGAGCAAGCCAAATTGTATGAACCTAAAAATAAGGTCACTTTTTTGTCACAAATTGTAGTGGTATTTATTATTATTACCGTATCGCTATTTAATTTGTGTTTTCAACGACCCGATCGGGAATTGTGGCTTCTGCTTTTAAGTAGTTCTTTAGGTTATATTCTACCGAATCCCTCCTTGAAATTCAATAAACCTAAATCAACATGAGTTCGTTTTACATAACACTCATGAGTGATAGCTCTATGGATTTATTCCCAGACAATACGCAATGTTGTTTTCGTACCAAACTGGCAAAACCCATCCATCTCAATAAACAAGACTGGGAAATTGCCTTAGTGGAAATGATTGTTCCTAGTCAGGTGATCAATGTCACTGAAGAAGAGCGACATTTCTGCATTGTTACACACGATCCTGTCCTGGCTAAGACCTTTGAATCCTTAATTTCCTATTGTACTCTCCCCAATAAAGAAGAAAAGGGTGTACGACTTTGTATTCCTGTAGGAACTTATGTCACACCACAACATTTGATCGAGACGATTGACTTTACCATTAAAGATAATCTGGGTAAAATGTTTAAACAGAAAAATCTTCGATTTACCTTAGGTTTCTCGAGACAAAGTAAACGCGTGAAAATGGACAGTTCAGATAGTCTAGGCATTCAGTTTCATCCTCACATGTTTATTAAACTGGGTGGAGCTCCTGATAGTTCTCCTACCATCTTTTTAAAAGACACTCCGGAGCCGTTTCCTCATGGCGTAGATATTAACATGGGTCATAATCATTTGTTTGTTTATTCTGACCTCGCGGCTTATACCTATTTGGGAAACATAGAAGCCCCCATCTTACGTGTAGCTCCATTTGATCCGAGAACGAAAGCAGGAACTAACCCCCATATTCATTTCGAGTTCTTGAATTTACACTATGTACCACTGGCTAAAACCGACTTTGACACCATCACTATCCATATAAGGGGTGACACTGGCCAGTCTATTCAGTTTATTCATGGGAAGTCTATGGTGAAACTACACCTACGCCAAAGACAATGATACCTACTTACCAAGGTCAACCTCGACAATATGGACACGGACTTGGATCCATGTTTAAGAAAGCCATGAAAAGAATCATGCCTTTACTGAGTCCATTGGTGAAATCTGGAGTTCACACCTTGAAAAAAGAAGGACTCCAGCAAGGAAGAGCCGCTATGCAAGATATCTTGACAGGATCAAACGCTAAAAAAGTAATACGAAAACGTGGAGCCTCTGTATTAAAAGATGTGGGTGAATCCTTGTTACGTGCCGTGGCCAGCCCTAAAAGACGTATAAAGAGCAAACCAGTCAAGAAAAGACCTCATTCGAAACTTCATCGTCGCCGAGTTAAGCAGGCCAGACCTCTTGATATTTTCGATTAATCATGATGCAACACGGTTCCTGCGAATGTAGTAAGACAGAGTTGGATGTGTCTGTTGTGCCACCTACCATGACAGCCATGCAAGAGGGTCAATGGACTGAGCATTATTCCATTTCTGCCCTGGACAATAATACTCCCATAGAATTCGGATTCCTGCACCTAGCAGTGTGGCTTGGTTTGTGAAGTATGTGAGAAATTCACAAAAGAAGAGTTTGTGTTTCGAAAGCATATTTGGGATCATATAGAATGTTTTCGTTGTGGAATTCTACGGTTTGTACGGAACCCTTCAACAATGAATGCTTTTATTGTCATACTGTACTTTCTTATTTGTACTTTCTTATTTAAACTAAGTTAAAGAAATTATATATAAATAAATGATATACAATGTAATATGCTTTTGTCTTTGATTTAGAAACAAAACGAATCTAACACATGGTGGCTCAAATAAGGACCAACATACCATTCCAAAAAATAAATAAATCACTCTCACATTGTCAGTATCATAATACTATATTTACATACCTATCTGATGACGTCAAATCATGACGTCATTTATAAACTTAATGTGCTAGTGCGTAGATATTATGGGGTAAGTGTACGTTTGCTACTTATAATACAAAGAGTTAAGGATTTCAATCACTAATTCGAAACCTCCATTTTGAAGAATACTCAATTTCATGAATTTTACTGACATATTGACATATTCCTTAGGATCATGGGTTCAAACCCCACTGGGACCATACTTTTTTCTCTTTTTTTAGTTTTTAGGTAATGTTTCCTATTAATAACATGAATTTATACAGTAATATGGAAGGAAATATTTATTCCATTTTTTTTTGGTCTAGTTTATTGGAATTTATATATGGTTAATTAACGAAAATCAATTTACTATGAATTTCTGACAGTATTTAGAATACGATCCTTAACACTTCGTAATAGACTTCAAAACCCTTAAGAGACTGTCACATTTTTTTCAATCATGTATAAAGTGTGATGTATAATGTGATTGTGTGATGTGTAACATTTTTCTACAAAGTATAACAGTGATACAATATAACAGTGATACAATATAATAGTTATACAATATAACAGTGATACAATATAATAGTGATACAATATAACAGTGATACAATATAACAGTGATACAGTATAACAGTGATATAATATAACAGTGATACAATATAACAGTGATATAATATAATAGTTATACAATATAATAGTGATACAATATAACAGTGATACAATATAACAGTGATACAATATAACAGTGATACAATATAACAGTGATACAATATAACAGTAATACAGTATAACATTGATACAATACAATAGTGATACAATATAATAGTTATACAATATAACAGTAATACAGTATAACAGTGATACAATATAACAGTGATACAATATAACAGTGATATAATATAATAGTTATACAATATAATAGTGATACAATATAACAGTGATACAATATAACAGTGAAACAATATAACAGTGATACAATATAACAGTGATACAATATAACAGTAATACAGTATAACATTGATACAATATAATAGTGATACAATATAATAGTTATACAATATAACAGTAATACAGTATAACAGTGATACAATATAACAGTGATACAATATAACAGTGATATAATATAATAGTTATACAATATAACCATGAATTTAACACAATCTTGAAGTGTTGGAACAAATAAAACCTTGCTGACCGTATATACTTAAATCAAATCATGACACTGACTGTCTATACTTTTGTCTATACTTTTATCATATCATTACACTGACTGTCTATACCAATATCAAATCATGACACTGAATGTCTATAATAACATCAAATCATGACACTGACTGTCTATACCATATCATATCATGACACTGACTGTCTATACTTTTTCAAATCATGGCACTGACTGTCTATACTAATATCAAATCATGACACTGACTGTCTATACTTATATCAAATCATGACACTGACTGTCTATACCTATATCATATCATGACACTGACTCTCTATAATTTTATCATATCATGACACTGACTATCTATACTGATATCAAATCATGACACTGACTGTATATACTTAAATTAAATCAAGACTCTGACTGTCTATACCAACATCAAATCATGACACTGACTGTCTATACATATATCATATCATGACACTGACTGTCTATACCTATATCATATCATGAAACTGACTGTCTATACCTTTATCAAATCATGACACTGACTGTCAATGCCCATATCAAATCATGACACTGACTGTCTGTACTTTTATCAAATCATGACACTGACTGTATCTACTTATATTAAATCATAACAATGTCTATACTAATATCAAATCATGACATTGACTGTCTATACTAATATCAAATCTTGACACTGACTGTCGATACCTATATCATATCATGACACTGACTGTCTATACCATATCAAATCATGACACTGACTGTCTACACTAATATCAAATCATGACACTGACTGTATCTACTTATATTAAATCATAACAATGTCTATACTAACATCAAATCATGATATTGACTGTCTATACTAATATCAAATCTTGACACTGACTGTCGATAGCTATATCATATCATGACACTGACTGTCTATACCATATCAAATCATGACACTGACTGTCTTTACTAATATCAAATCTTGACACTGACTGTCGATACCTATACCATATAATGACACTGAGTGTCTATACCTATATCAAATAATGACACTGACTGTCTATACTAATATCAAATCCTTACACTGACTGTCTGTACCTATATCATATCATGACACTGACTGTCAATACCTATATCATATCATGACACTGACTGTCTATGCCTATATCAAATCATGAGACTGACTGTCTATACTAATATCAAATCATGACACTGACTTTCTATACTTATATCAAATCATGACACTGACTGTCGATACCTATATCATATCATGACACTGAGTGTCTATAATTTTATCAAATCATGACACTGACTGTCTAAACATTTATCATATGATGACACTGACTGTCTATACTAATATTAAATCATGACACTAATTGTGTATACTTTTATCAAATCATGACACTGACTGTATAAACTAATATCAAATCATGACAATGTCGATACTAATATCAAATAATGACACTGACTGTCTATGCCTATATCAAATCATGACACTGACTGTATATGCCTTTATCATATCATGACACTGACTGTCTATACTAATATTAAATCATGACACTAATTGTCTATACTTTTATCAAATCATGACACTGACTGTCTATGCCTATATCAAATCATGACACTGACTGTCTATACTAATATCAAATCATGACACTGACTCTCTATACTAATATCAAATCATGACACTGACTGTCGATACCTATATCATATCATGACACTGAGTGTCTATACCTATATCAAATCATGACACTGACTTTCTATACTAATATCAAATCATGACACTGACTGTCGATACCTATATCATATCATGACACTGAGTGTCTATACCTATATCAAATCATGACACTGACTGTCTATACTTTTATCAAATCATGACACTGACTGTCTATACTTTTATCATATCATGACACTGACTTTCTATGCCTATATCAAATCATGACACTGACTGTATATGCCTTTATCATATCATGACACTGACTGTCTATACTAATATTAAATCATGACACTAATTGTCTATACTTTTATCAAATCATGACACTGACTATATATACTAATATCAAATCATGACACTGACTCTAGATACCTCTATCATATCATGACACTGACTGTCTAGACCTATATCAAATAATGACACTGACTGTCTATACTAACATCAAATCATGACACTGACTCTAGATACCTCTATCATATCATGACACTGACTGTCTAGACCTATATCAAATAATGACACTGACTGTCTATAATAATATCAAATCATGACACTGACTCTAGATACCTCTATCATATCATGACACTGACTGTCTATAATAATATCAAATCATGACACTGACTCTAGATACCTCTATCATATCATGACACTGACTGTCTAGACCTATATCAAATAATGACACTGACTGTCTATAATAATATCAAATCATGACACTGACTCTAGATACCTCTATCATATCATGACACTGACTATCTAGACCTATATCAAAAAATGACACTGACTGTTTATACTAATATCAAATCATGACACTGACTGTCTGTACTAATTTCAAATCATGACACTGACTGTCGATACCTATATCATATTATGACACTGACTGTCGATACCTATATCATATTATGACACTGACTGTCTATACCTATATCAAATCATGACACTGACTATCTATACTAATATCAAATCATCACATTGACTGTCGATACCTATATCATATCATGACACTGACTGTCTATACCTATATCAAACAATGACACTGACTGTCTATACTAATATCAAATCATGACACTGTGGGTTTGTATTACTATCTGGATTTTATCTCACGTGAATGTGACTTGAACCAGATACTGTTAACTCGATTCAAACCGGACATGTATGGAAAAAATGACACTTATGTGACGCATTGGCTTCAACAATATTATGGTACTTATTACATGCATGCTCAATATGTGAACAAGTGTGGACAAAAATGTTTTGCTCAACGTAACTCTAGACCAGAAGGTCACAGACGTTTGTATCATAGTATCATACATAGAAATACAACTCTTTATGGTGATCATTATATGGTGTAAACAATGTTTCATGTAGTTTCTTGTTACTGTTTTCTTGTTTCATGTTACAAAAAGAAAAAAAGTTTAGAAAACTGAAACTAGGCGTCTGTTGTCTTTTTTTATTAAGTTCATAAAATTACCAATCAAGCTCCGTACATGCAGTACATCGTCGCGTGACGCCATCCAACCCTAGGGTGACGTCATCCAAGCAATATGACGTCATCCAACCACGAGAGTGGGCGGCGCTTCAACAGAAAAATACTCCGTCTTACAATACAATGCCTCATTTCATTCTGAGAACTCAAACGCTCAAGATGGAGGCTTTATTCAATGAACTGAAAACAGCAAAACAACTGACAGAGAAACAGAGCAGGGTATGGCGTTCAATCAGTCGCTTAGCGGCTAGCATTGTTAGAAAAAGGGAACGAGATCTTCAAACCATTGGTGAGACTTTGAATTGCATTGAAACCAATCGATTTCATCATAGAGAAGAATTATCTCAAATGCGAGAGCAATTTCGAGATCAAGTCAGAGAAAGGCAGCGAGATGCTCGGGAACGAACGGCGAATAGACAACGGGAACAACAACAAGAAGAAGAGCATTGGCGTATCATCACTACCGCTCAAGTTGAGTACACGGAACAACCACCAGTACCAGAACAGGAATGGTCCTGTGGGGATCTAACATGCAGGCTCTGCTATCCCCCACCAGACTGCCAATGCGAACTATGTACCCAACCAGATCAGTCAACATAGACAACTATCAACGACCCTTTTCAGGGCCACCAACCACCAACGGCACCATGTCTTTTCGAAAGAAAATTCTCTCATTGTCTCAAATAAATATTTAGTCCACACACACACACACACACACACACACACACACACACACACACACACACACACACACACACACACACACACACACACACACACACAGACACACACACACACACACACACACACACACACACACACACTGGTGCCAGAACATTCCTAAAATTCAATTCATGTTATTTTGAGCACCAAACATTGATTTCCAATTTGTCACAATTTGTCACAATTTTGTTTACTTCTGGCATCGACCCCCTCTTTATTCTATATGACCCGGGTGCCAGGGTACCGCCTATTACTACTTTCACTCATCAAACAACGCAAATCTGTGAAAAGAAAAATCTTCATTTTTTCCCTTATTGAGTGTATAAATTACTCCAAGGTAGTGAACTGGCCATTTTTTCGTTTGACGGAAGAGACAAAATAAGCGTGGGTCCCGATTTTCCTTGTAAAAGCTGTCAAAACGTTTAAAGTTGGGCACACTACAACGAAAGCAAGGTTCCCGGAAAGCACGTGCAGGCTAGAAGGAAAGCCGGGACCACGCTTATTTTCGTCACTACCGTCAATCGAAAAGATGGCGGCTGCACTACCTTGGTGTTTTTATACACCCAATTTAAAGGACAAAAAATGAAGATTTTTCTTTTGACAGATTTGCGATGTTTGATGGGTGAAATTGAAAAATAACGTTTGTAAACGTATAAAAATCACGAAATCGAGTGCCTATGGAGTTGACAGAAGAATTTACCAAGCTGTATTCAATCATCGCTAAAAGCTGAAAAAATCGTCACAAAACCCCGACAGTTGATGAGACGTTAGTCTCAAAAACTTAGCAACAACAAAAACACTCGCCATACAGTACCAAAACTTGCTTGAAATAAAAAATATTCGTTAGGTTACATATTATCTGTCTAATTTCATGAATTACGTCAGATTTCCCGGTAAGTGCTTCTATTACGTTTGTTGAAAATAATATTGATTAAATAATTCTAGAAAGTAATTCCAGTCTGAGAAAGCAAAAACGATCGACAAAATACTTTCCTCTTTAAAAAAATACAGCTAGGGTTCCAAGTAATGTCAATGACAAGGGTTCTTGTTTCAACTAACATAAATATTTTTGATCATGGTGAATGCATTATGTAAGTTACACTAGCTGTAATTAGTTAATTAAGTTGGATACAATATTATGAACGTCTCAGTATATTATTATACTTTTATTAACGTTTCGGCCTCCGCCATTATCAAAACCGGGATAATAGCTATAAACTATAATGTTGTCATTTTACATTATTAAGTATTTTATAACAAAAAAATATTGTTAGATGCTTTTTCTTATTATTCGCAATATCACTGGAAAAATAATGTGTTACATTTCTATGTGTACTTTGCGCTTAAAAATGAAAATGTCTTTCTTGGTAAAATAAGACCTACTTTGATTTTAACACCCAAAAAGCTTATGGGGCTTTAATTATAACAAAATGTTTAGACTTTTTTTTCAAAATTCCTCCATTTTTCATTTTGAAAATACCAATCTGACGTCACAGCAGTCTTCATGGGACTCATGTTCACGAAAGTTACGTGAAAACGATGAGATCAAAATGACTTACACATTACTGCAATATTTTATACATTTATTTAATGATAGAATTCACCACAAATGCATGCATTATACAATAATTCATTATGATTCAGGCACACGATGTCACAAATTGTACACATTGTTGGATGAAATAGTATATTATATAATGCTGATATAGGCTGTTTGTTATTACAATTCATGATAATCAGATTGTCATAAAACACAGAATATATATATTTATACTTTATATACTAGTAAAACATGAATACAGAAAGTTGTAACATTATCTATGGCTATGTCTGAAGCATTTTAGTCATGTGATCAATATACAGATATGACGTCACAACTAACGTGACGTCATACTAATGTTCTTGCCTTGTTCATTAGCTGACCACATTGTGACAGACACTGACCATGCTACTTCATAATTCATCATTATGTTTAATATCACTTCCGAGAAGATGTCTTTAATGATAATTATGTGGATAACATCGATAAGGCGAAGTCTATATGTTTGTTTTAGTGGGGTTAAGGCCTAAAAAGATCTTTCAGTTATATGCGGCATCCTGCTCACCTTACCAATTTTCATGTTCTGTATTCTAACCAGTAATAATCTATCCTTCCAAAAGGAACCTGCAACGTCTCCACATATGCAGCAAATCGATTTTTTTGGTAAGATTTTCATAAAATTGTTTGACGGGCTGCGACATGGATTCAAACCAGGATCGACAGATTATCAGTCCAGCGCCCTAACCACTGGATCTCGACGGTCCGTGAAAGTTTTGGTGTATATTGGACTCTGGCTGACACATTCTATTTTTATACAGCCTGGCTGGCATTAGCACTTAGGGCTTACTCCAGAGGCACTGCTAAGAAAATACAGTATGATAAGCTCATATATAAGAATCCATTTTTGCTTTTTTCATCCAATAACGGCTTCTTTGTCTTTTTACCTCTTTTACACACACGAATCAATTCATGCATTGTATCATTTTCAAGTCGTTATGTATTGATACACGTTTGAAATCATTTCATGTGGAACTTTTCCCATACAAAAGACACCCGCAGTAATATAGCCATCTGCAGTTAACCAGTACAGTATATTAAGTAATAAAACATTTAATACAAATGATATTCATTTGATATGACACATTGTCAAAATGATGGTGTTCACAAATTACATAAGTTTGTGTTCAGTCAAATAATAATAAGACGCCAAACACCAAAATCTACAACCCGTTTCGATTTGACGCAAGAGGTGCAGGAGATTGATTTACACTCGAGATTATAATCACAACATCATGAAAAACAATAACAACAACTAAGATTTAATCCAGATCATGATCTTCGTATCGTCTTATCTCTGACTGTCTATCAGGGAAGTCTGTTTTCAATGCTGTCTGTTGTTCCCGCGTTTCATTGTCTTTACTATTTGAATGCTTTTCCGATGACGATCTTTGTGTATACCTTGTATTTGATTGTCCACTTGTGGAATGTGACATGTGCGAGCCTTTCCTGTATCCGGATAATGTGAATGTCCGAGTATACATGCTCTCATGTCGTATTCTGTGGTGTAGGCAAGATCGAATTTCTTTGTGAACCTAAAATTTAAGAAACACTTTGGATTCCATATCTTTTAAATGAAGACTGAATTAATTCGTAGAGATGGAATTTACTTCTTTAATCTTCTATTACAAGCTCTTCGTACGCAGTACAGTTATATGCAATCATTATCATGTCATACAACATTTAAGATACATACAAAAATTACATTGCTACATTTGTATTATCTAATAATCTTTAATTTACCATTTTCATTGAGCACATATTTATCTTTTTGTAAAATTCAATGCAAGATTCAATTTTGATTAAATCAATTCATCAGATAAGATAACATTACAAGACAGGCACGTAAAACAAGAAGTAACTTATTATCTATCTGAATTATCAAATGCAAGTCTTGTTTGAAATGTCCCGTAAATAATGTTCAGTTGGAATCCCTTGATGTACCTCTTGCCATGAGAACTATGACCACGGCAGTATCATTCGCTGAATATTCATATTGTATGAACACTACAATACAATCTCTCCAGTAGCATGATTTTTCCCAATGCAAGGTTTAATTACTAATTTTACCTATATAGAGCAACAAACTGTCAGCAACAACATAACATCGATACTCCTAAAGTATGTTGCTTTGGAGAGGTAGCACTGTACATGTTAATTCCGAAGCACATTATAACTCACCTCTTCATTAAGAAAACAGAACAGGACCGCAAGGAGAAGACCCTGTAATATGTAAAACAAACATGGGAGGGTTTAATGAAGACATTGCAATAGTACTAGTATTGTAAAAATAATTCATATGTTGTGTTAATGATGCCAGAACCTTTACCGTCGCATATAATCGATCCATGGTCAAATCGATATAAATTCCTTGGTTATATCTCCTTGATGCACGGCTCTCTGACATATAAAACTGATCAATATAAACAGATATTCAAAAAATAATTTTAAAACAGGTCGGAATGGTAATTCAAACTTATTGGATGAATATATAAACAAAACATTCGAAATGGATGATTTAGCTAAAGCTTGCTTCTACGCGTATATACATTTTTATACGAAATCTTCAGTTTTGAACCAAAGCAATGCTAGTACAGTATCGAATCTTATGGAGAATGGATTAATTAACCCACCTTGAACCTTTGCTGCGTACCGTTCCATTGCGATACCATCCGAGACACTATGTTTTGCCCTACATATTCTTTAAAAGGTCCTTGATGTTGGGTGGGTTTCGGTTGAAGGATTAGGGGTAAGATATTGTGTGTGTGTGTTTTTGGGGTTGGGGTTATGAACTCTTTTCTAATCTACATGTGTATATTCACAAAACTTACTTGGAAGGAGTTGTAAAACATCTCACAGTACAGATATATCATATCAGCTTGCATGTCAAGTCCATGAGGATATGCCGCCGTACAGATGTAGCTTACTCCAAACAATGGTATCAAAACCAATGAAAACTTGGCTAATTTCCTGAAAACAATCAATCGTGGTAAACTTTGTCCAATTCTATAAATCAGGAACATAATGTATAGATACTAGAACTTAAAACAGAGAAGTTTTTAGCTCACCTGAGTCAATCAGTGTCCGTCGTCAAGCGTCAACAATTTGGGTTGTTAACGCTCTAGGGGTCACAGTTTTGATTGAATCTTCATATCAAACCTTGTCAAAAATGTTTGTCCTGATGATATCTTAGACAAGTTTGGGGTCAAATATATGATCACGGGGCAAATCCCAGGAAAACCTTTTTAACACTCTTTAGGTCACATTTTCGATTGGATCTTCACCAAACTTTGTCAAAATGTTTATCTCAATAATACCTGGGACAATCTGGGGTAAAAAATTAGATAACGGTCCCTTGAAAACCTTGTTAGCACTCTAATGGTCGCAGGTTTTATTGGATCTTCATCAAACTTTGTCAAAATATTTGTCTTAGATTTAATGATATCTTGGGAATCGGACATAGGTCATCTATGGTCAAATATAAGGTCACGGGGTCAAATCCTTTGAAAGTCTTGTTAACACTATAATGGCCACAGTTTTGATTGTATCTTCACCAAACTCTGTCAGAATGTTTGCCCTAATGATATATACTGGACGAGTTCAAAAATGAGTCATATAGGGTCAAAATTTGGTCACTGGGTCAAATGCCAGGAAAAAATCGTTATCACACTAGAGCTCACATTTTTGATTGGTTCTTCATCAAATCTTGTCAGAATATTTGTATTTATGATATCTCGACAAATAGTAAAAATTAGGTCACCAGATCAAAACATTGGTAAACCATAATAACACTGCAGATACAACACCGTTTATCATATCTTGATGAAAGTTGCTCAAAATACCTGTCTTGATTTATTGGTCATTGTTAGGCTCTGACCTAGTTAAATATTGAGAAAGAAGTTGCAATGATATGAAAGTTACAGTGGTCATTCAGGCGAGCGAAAAAGGCCCTCTTGTTTAATAATGATAAGAGCGAATCAGTTCCATGTTTAAGATATACGACAGTCTGTCACAGGTAAGCTGTAGTGTTTGAATGCCACGTGACATTAGATCCAGAATACCTTAACTGTTGATTGTTGCCTTTAGTATTTCTGTGTGTTTTCATCCTCAAGCACAGGACATGAACAATGTTCACAAAGAATACGAAGTTGGTCTGAAATGAGAACACAATATACAGTCAAACCTGTGTTAGCGCCCACCTCCGGATAAAGGCCGTCATGTCTTTCCGAAGGGTGGCCTTTGTTTAGAAATTTGATCTAATAACAAATATAGAAAAAGCGTGAATATTTAGCATTATTTCACAAAATGAGTATCTAAAAAACATGTAATAACATGCATGCATTGTAGTTATAAAGTAACATTGACAATTTCTCCCTGTATGTATAGCAACTGTTCTCTTAAGAATGAACAAACCATTAAACAATCAGTAATAAATCATTTATAAATCAATAATCAATCAAATAATACACACCGCAATAGTCAGTAATATGGGCGTTTTTATGATCCACATGTAGCCATAGGAGTCTATGTTCCAGCAACTGCGAAGTAAAAAATGCGAGCATTAATTGGGAGGTTTTCTTTACCGTGAAATGTATTCTTATTGACGGCTTGGCCTAATATGTTTGACAGAATCATCATTATTTCATTTAGTTAATTTATACCTGTCAGAAAAAGCAATCATCAATACCACTTACAATTTATAAAATGTAATTACATTTTAAGTAGAAATAAATCTGAAATAAGGTCTACAAATTCAAAACATGCCAACATATGAACATCGACTACATTGTAGCTCACTATTATTGAGATAACAGAACATATATAGGTCGGAATAAAGTCCGCTAAACATAGAAGCCATTTATCATACAGTTCTTAAGCTTCCCTCCCCTTTGGGGCATTTTTGTATATATCTGACGTTATATTATTATACGGTGCAACCTCTCCAAAGCAACGTCTTTCGGGAGAATTATGTTGTTGTTGAGAGGTTGTTGCTCTAGAGAGGTTAAATTAAGAGTTATAGGGAAAAAGCATGCTGTTTCATTAAGGAAGTTTCTCAAGAGAGGGCCGCTCTGGAGAGATTGTACAGTATTTAAGAAAAAATATACTTTTTCAAATATCATATTTTAAAATTTTCCTTGCCTAGTAGGTGTATTATTAATGCATTTACACACAAAATATGTTCTTTGATTTATTTAGCTGTCTCCACTGACGTATCTATAGCTTGGTATGATTCCTGATTCCTCTTTGTCGTGATAACGATAATAATGGCGTGAACGTATAGCCCTCGTCTTGGTAAATGTCAAATTTTATCAATGGTACGTATTTGATAACATAGCATTTTGATTTGTCGGATATATCGTGATATTTGTATATTCAGCGTTAAGACAAACATCTGTGAGACATTTAAGTGTACACCTTGTAAGAGCGGTTTGTGAAAGTTCATTATTATCCTATCGTCTGAGAATTTTGGTTATCAGTTTTGACATTAACGGCTGACTGGCACTCGGAACAGATTTTGATAAGTATCATTCATAAAGATCCAGAAAAAAGAACATTGATAAGATTGTTTTTACAGAGATTTGCAAAAGTTAACATATTAATTCCTTGCTCCTTTACAGCGATAATTTTATTAGTGCATTATCACTTCAAAGTAACTGGCGATTTATTTTTGATTTACACTGGCAGTCGATTGTATTTATGACAATGATCGTAGCATTTTAACGTCGCATCGACAGACAGAGGCCATGTTGGCGGCTTTCTAGTTTTAACGGTCGAGGGAGAGCCAAGGCGTACACTTGGTTAACACCTTGGACCTTCAGGAAACTAATTGAACAGCCTCCCTGACATACCTCGTATGGCCCCTACTCCCTAGTGGGGTATGAATGTACGGTTATGGTAGGTGTTGGATTACAAGCAGACATCATAACTCATCAATGAAGTACCAAGAAAAACAGGTTTAGAGAATTACACTCATAAAGCAATGCTTTGTAAGGGTTTTTTGTGTTATGTACAAATATAATTCGTAGTTGAGACCCTCTCAGTATTAAACTATTTTTACTTACAACGTATTGTCAGCAAACGTTCGTACCAGAACCCACGGTATGATGAACAAAAACGGTGACACTGAAAAAATAAAACATCATAAATATCTGGCAAATCTCTGATCGGATCGAATTATTTGTTTATGTATTCAGTTGTTTTGTCAAAAAGGGACTGATTGTGTGACTTTACCCGAAACCCGACCTGGTTTTGAATTGTTCTCAATAGTTTCCGAAGCAATGAATCTCCTTTCAGTAGACAGTATCTTTCATACAATAAGTAATGTCAAGTTGTACAAGATTAGTTTACTTCTCATGATAGGTAGACACATATTTATAATGTAAGTTAAGCAATAAGATATAGGTTTAACTACTATGTTTGATTATTATTGTGCAATAGCTTCATATTTATCAACTATTAATCTATAAAACGATTACACTTAGAGATTGTTACTACAGAGTTAAATTAACTTTTTGTCCGTTTAGATTGTTATTGTTTTCTTTAGTAAATCTAGTATTACGTCTCTTTACATTGAAACATACAACATAATTATATTTAGCTCAATAATTGTAACGACCGTTCACAGCGCAACAACTTTCCCCATTGTCTATCTTATTTCTGTATGAAACACCGTAAAATAACAAGAGTAGATTTAGACTTACACCATCCTGTAAACACATACATCCGGATACCAGTACGTTCTGTTAGTAAAGTCTTATAGACCAACATATGAAGGTACAAGCCTTCCATAAATATCCACATCATACTTGCTGCAACACTGTACATAAATACGGAAACCAAAAGTCGACATTCCCAGTGCTAAAATGTATTAAAAATATAACGAACATTGATGCAACAAAACCCCAGAAAACCGGACCCCTTCCGGACCGGGCCATAAGTTCTGTATACTCACACTTTCGGTTTTCAGAGATTTAAAAAAAAAATCGGAAAAATGGACTTTAAAAATCGTCCGATTTTCAGAGATTTTTTTGATAAATTCTGAAAAGAATGTGACTAGAAAGATCGTCAGATTTTCAGAAAATTCCGGTATTCTGGGAGTCCGGTTTTCAGGGAGTTTACTGTAACTTTATGATGCTCCGGTTCACCACCATAAATTGCTTTTTAAACGAAAAAAAATAAATACGATCAGAATATTTCTGCCCATGCATTTTTGTTTCACAAGTATCTTGAAGTGTTGGCCCTGGGCTCATAATTTACGTACATATCAGTGAACTCACTTAATAACCATATTAACATGTATAAACCAATATTTGGTCAGATCAAGTATTTTTTAATGTTTTTTAATTTCTCCAATTAGTTTCTCAATTTCGCCTAAAATATCTGGTATCCAAAACAAAGGTGCCGCGTTAGGACAACATGCTAATATCATAATAAAATGCGCGTGCTTGGGCACGTGGCAAACCTTGTAAACACGTATCGGTGATTGAACCTCGGCACAGCAAACATGTTTGATGGCTAGTTATATCAAGTACACGTCATGTCGCTTCCACAGATTAATCTCATGAAATGATTACAATCTATCATTATTCCCCGAACTTATAAGAATCACGTGGAGAAGTTGTCATGTCAGGACAAAAATGATATATTATTGAACGACGGGTTAAATACATGACGTGTAAACATCATCACTCCGAACTGGTCAGACATATACATACATGCAAGTCTTGTCTACATACATCATTAGTGAAGTATCATGAGCTACATAGAGCGATTATTGTTCTTGGTTCATGTAAATAGAATAACTTAATAAGAGTACTATGCAATCTGCAGGCGAATAATTCTTTGTATATTTTGGCGATCTTCGTAAATAAAAAAACCTAAGATGAGCAGTAGCGAATGTAGATTTCTTATTACCAAGAACAAACAAAAATGTATTCTAACCGTCTATAAGTGTTCCGCATGCACGGTGTGTATTAAGTCGTTCTTCGAAACTAAGAAGTTATAACGCCGGTTTGATGAAAGTGGGACGAGCATATAAGCTTGTTTGTACAGCATACAAAAGCCGAGATTAATGCCAGAGTATCTTAGACAGTACATAGTCCACAACGTACGTTTGGCTTTTCTTCCTGGCCAATAATATACTTATACATGTATGTACATCAGATACACTCGATTTGTCATCACTTCAAATTACTATTACAAATATCATAAAGAAATCTACGACGACAATCAATGAGCTGAACATGATTTTATGAAGTAATTATGATTAAATTGTCAGTTCTAATTGCACAACAAATAAAAATTGCTAAATAACTCATGTAGATAAAGCCATGGATGCGTGCACAGATATGAATTAACCCGGAGATGCTGATTTAATAAACATATAAAAAAACGCAACAAATTAAGCGAATAATTTAGACAATTATGTAAATGTACCGCGAGTTTAATCATTTCAATTATCATACGATTACATGTAATTATGTATGAGACTGATAATTCTTCAATTGATGGTACCCTCAGTACTTTGATTTTGTCATGAAATTATAATTGGCGTTATGTTGGTGTTATTTACATATAATTATATCATTACAGCACTTTGGAAGCATTATTATATCATCAGTACATTTCAAACCAGAAAATAATAATTTCAAAGAAATGAATTGGCTTCAATTTTAGAACTCATGTTAATATTGTGTTTTATCTGATTTTAATAGAATAAAATGGATCACATTCCAATATCTAAGATAAAATATTGGTTATCATTTATCTCTACAAGATATATATGATAGAAAATTTCCCCCCTCTCTCTCATGTCAGTGATATACTCATATGATGAGTTTGTGCTGTTGACCTTGTATTCTTTCAACAGTTACTGTTAAGGAGAGAGTAAGAGGTGGTGATACTGCGATATAGGAACATTTGATGATTAATTTTGAGAAACTGACTGGTACTAGTAACTAATTGAACCAATGAAGTTCATATTGAAGACACCGTTAACTCATTTGACGGGGTAAAATAAACAACCTTGTGGGGTCAGACACTTTTTAGAGAATTATTTTTCACTCGGTTAAGAGCGTGGTACTATCAGCAGGGGTTATTTGGCGAGTTGTCCAGATTTAGCGGTGGGGGAAGACGACAGGCTAAAATATATGGGTAGAAACTGTTGACCTTTTGTAAGCTAGACGAAGAGTTTTTCTGATGGGAGATATATGTCTGTTCTCGAGCGGAACTCGAACTCACAGCGGTAGGAGATTAGTGATTACTACTCAAAGTCCATAACCATTCATTCCCTGATGCCCCTTATATTGGTCGATTCTCGGGTATTTTGCACGTACAAACCTAATACTGCTTTTTTTGTACATACGAAGTAGATAAAACTGAAGCTGCTACCAAAAACTGATGAATCAAACTCCTTCTCAAAGTTAGAGAAACACAATATGAGCTCAAACACCCTTAAGCTTTGATACGGTGTACATCTCTCTGTGTACATTCTCTTACCGAGTTTTTCAAATAGTGTTGTAACGTTTCAAGACGTTTGTCAATATCAAGAACAAACTATCAGTGCCTATAGTACATTGACTGATGGTCTGCAGTTCAATGATTTCAGATATAGTTCAGTTCAACAGAAATACTAGAGGCGGGTGATAAAGAACTTTTTCTCATCTGAAACTATAGCCATTTTCTTCCTAACTGTCGACTTCATGACGTTCTGGTTTATGTGACAGAACCTCATATATTTATATGGATAACAATAACTTTCAATTATAAAACGATTGTTTCTGAAGGTTCCCATCGTAACACCAATAAACCTCTCAATTGTTGGATACAGATAAGTGTTCAACTATTATTTGCTGAGCCCTAAAAACCTGGTTTTCGATTGCCTGATGAATGACCGACATATATTTAGTACGTTTATATATATGTATTACATAATTCATCTTCAGACTTACAGTTCCGTCTTTCTTGAAGACAACCTTCTCTGGTGATACTCTTATGACATCTTTAGACAAGCCCAGTCCATCAACAAGAAGAACATCTTTCAGTAAAGACATGATGGCTCTAAGAATGAACGCAGTAAATAAGTTGATATGTAGACTGTTACTCTTACAATGAAGTCTCCTGTGAAAAAGAGCATTCCATTAATTTTGCACTTACATCGTACGTGTTTGAAATCTATCATTGTGGAACTACATTGAACGCGTTCGGAATTCGCAGAGAATTGTATGTTTATTTTCACGTAACAAGCACATTATTCATTTCATCACTCGTTCTCAAAATAGTTTATTTCATGCATTGCAGTTCAAAGCAATATTTTAAAACCGGTGATAGTGTAAATAAACACCCGGTACATATTTTCACTACATAGGCAATTTCAACACGATAAGCGTTTTTCATTCGATTTTAACCATCAACAAAAAAGTCTTATCTGATTAATTAATACATCGGATGTTCTTGTTTTTCATGAAGTCTGTCAACACGTTTTAATTATCGCTGATAAGCCAATGTGTACTGATAATCTTATATGAATACGTGCATTTTGCCAGGTGAACAGAATACTTAGATACCAAAAAGAAAAGTTCACACTAACAAGTACAATAAAAGAATTCTGAGCACAATATTCAATCACTCTAATAATTTAGTCACGACAAAATTTGAATATAGTATTATATTACGACGGTCAAGGTCGATCGCATGCGCAGGAAGAGAAGACATTTGTTTTTAGATATACCTTACACCTTATACAATTTGGTGCGCGAGCGAAAATGCGACAATGCAACAATGCGAAAATGTAACAATGCGAAAAAGTCGACTTTGTCGTGTTTTCGTATTGTTGCATTTTCGCCACGGAAAAGCAAAGATACGACAGATGTAAGGCGAAAACACGACACATATTTGGTGTCGTATTGTTGCCCTTCATCTGTCGTATTTTCGCTTTTGAGGCGAAAAAGAGACAATACGACATGGCATAAATCAGCCACCATTCATGTAATGGGCACCATTCCGAATGTACGTAACTTCAATTTGAAAGGCCAGTGGTTAGTCCGCCATAATTGTAACCAGACGACCCCGGGTTCGATTCACCGTGGCGGCAAGTCATATCCTTCTATGAAATTTGACTTGATATGTCATTCCACATGTAGAGAAGTTGTCTGTTCTTTGTGGAAGGGTAAGATAGTACTGGGTAGAATATAATTCAGGAAAACTGGTTACGTAAATCGGTCTCCGTATTTAACTGAAAAATGGTTATAAAATGGTTAAAAGTTAAATTATAAATATGGTTAAAATGGAAAATAAGTCAAAAGCCGAAGGGGGGTTAGACCTTCCAAGCAGCAGGAGGGGTTAACCTCACCCCGCACGATCATCCTTAAGTGCGTATCATTCATCAAAAGCAGGCTACACCGCTGACAGGTATAATATTCTATGGACGTCGACAAGCTTCCTGGTTGGGTATTATTGTCTACTAATGTGATTAATGTTGCATGATTATACACTTTAATAAAGTAGATTTAGTTTTAAATCTTACCTTGAAACAAGCATTATCAGGACCGCTACTATTAGCGACACCAGTGATATACCGTATCCAATGTTAGACATAATTTCAATACGGGAGATGTCGTTCTGGAAAATAAGTTGTAAAGAAATAATCTAAGGCCACATTCGCAATAATGACGTAAATTTAACCGACGGGAAAGAAATGCTTAAAATAAAGTACTTTGGAGATACGATTGTCCCGACAGTCTCTTCTAACTTTGGACTTTGTCAAAAAAGGGGACGGTCGGGATACTATAACTCCATGAACGATCACCTCTGATCAACGGGCACCTCTCAATTACAGCCAGTATACTAGCAACCCATGTTGACGTTTAACTCTATTTTCACTCTCTCATCAACAGTCATTTTTGTCCTTCATACTTTCTTTTTTGGCCCTTAATAACGTGGGAAAGTTTTAAAAAAGTAAGACAGTACTCCCTCGGTAGATTTACCATAATTGATCGTATCTTATAGAAAGTCTAGGGTCCCGGGGAAAATTAGGCCGGGTCAGGTAGCCAGAAACATGCTTTTTACATCTAACCAAAAAAGAGGAATTGACGACAAATAGAAGCAAAGTAACCTAAAATATAGATCTCTATATCAATTTTGGCAGAAGAAACCGTACCGGAAATAAATGCATTATTATATTATATAACACAAGTGAAAAATGGCTGCAGAGAACAAACGTCAGACATTATATATTAATCATGTGCCACAGAAAGTTTTGTTTATGACTGATATGGGATTTGTCTAACAGAAATCAGCGAACATAATGCAGTAGTTTTTTATCCCAGACATCGTATATCAAAGAGGCAACCGGCTTATCTATAGTACTTGCACTTCAAAGGGAAGTTACTGCTTTCAAAAATGTTTTTGTTCCATAGGAATGAACAGCTTGTGTAAATATTGTGTCTTCAACAAGTAACAGATATAGCAACTTATAGATTTATGATGACTATTATAAGACACGGTTGTCCCGTTTATCTACAAACAAGGCTGATACTATTGACGTGAGCGTGTGTCTCGTGCTCTCCAATCACGCACGTCAAACAAAAGCACATTGTGTTTGATTTATTTTGATACAATGATATATTAGTACAGAATCCTGAATGATGACGTGTATGGGGTGTTGTTGTGTATAAAAGAGAATGCTTGAACGCTACAAGAGCGCTGCAAGCGGTGACAACGCTCGTCTGTTCACCGCCTTAGTGAGATCTTTACACCTTTTTCATGTTGCTGCCTCTTATGTTTTGCACAGACGCAGACGTTAGCGATGCAGTGATCACAATAGCTCGACTGTTTCTTCGAGAATAGCTGAGCAAATAGAAAGAACACTGGAGAGAACATTGTGTTCATTATAGGGTAAAAACGTGTTCGCTGGAAACAGGCTTGCATAAAGTTGGAGCGCAGATTGCCATTCGTGGTTGCGAACTGTATTCCAAACTTTCGAAAGATTCGAAACTTTATTCGAATTTAAAAGAGAGTGTAAATAAAACATTGGAAATACTTTTCTAAAATAATCAACTTGACTGTGTGTGGAAAAGTACTAAATAAATGGTTTTGACTTACAACATTCCACATTTTCAATGATTAGTTAGCTGCGATAAGTGTGCAAACATTTGCATGAACATTCTGGAAAAGCATTTTAGAATTTTGAACAATTAGAATCTTGTTTTAAGAATAGCAGACCAGACTGAGAAGAAATCGCAACTTAAATAATACATTTGATTGCTTAAACAGTCGTGATATAAATATGATCCGTAAACAGAGATATCAGTTATAGTTAATGCTAAATACTAGTTGTTTATTTCAAATCTCGAATAAAGATTACCTCCATTAAAGGCAAGTCCTACATTCCAAGACTATGGTGTTTATCTACAAGTTTAAACTTTCAGGTATTTTAATTATGCATCATACGTTACATTTTCTTGGCCCATCAGGCAAGCATATAAATTATAAATAAACACAATTCGCGTTTGTTGTCGGGAACTAAATATATTTTGCAGTTATTAATAGAAGCTATTGTTAAGATAATCACTCGTAAAATATCATTACAGTCAGATTTAATTACTTCACCTTGATAATTGTTAGCATAAATGTCTGGTACGGAAGAATTATTACCCTCGATTTACTGATCTTTTCTTGGAGTTTCAATCTTTACTATTAAGAGGTCAACATGCTCCTGACATTAATATGCAATACGCTATACGATGGTATTTGTAATGAATATAATTATATCAAAATGTTTTTGATCTTATACAGTAACTGTAAAACCCTTCAAAGCCGGACTCGATCAAATCCGGAATTCCCCGAATATCAGACCATGTTTCGAGTCCATTTTTTTTCGGAAATGATCAAAAATTCTTTGAAAACCGGAACTATATAAGTTGGACTTTTGACCAATTCTGGAAGGGATTCGAATTTTCATGGACGCTTTTTCAGTGCCCTCATCCCAGCTACCGTTCCATGTATTGTGGGCGAGGCGTGTATCCGTGCTTTACACTGGGCACGATAAAGAATTAGGAAAAAAACTATTCGAAATAAGAATAGGGATACAAATGCCCGGTTCTCCTGTATCTTATCTCCTCTCTCTCTGTCTGGGGCAGCTCTGAAATTACCATAGCTGTCAAACGGGTCGTTAAACACTGACATATTAACATTAATTAAAACAGCAAAAATCAGCAACAATAAAAACATATTAAGCAGTTGTTTAAGTTCACAAAAATCTTCAGCTAAATCGTCCGGATATTGATGCCAGGAACACTTAAAATTACGGAACCTTAATAGAGACATAATTTGATTTACTGATTCTAATTTCATCTTAAATCATCACAATTATCATTGATGTACGATGTCGGGTTCACCTTAATATTTAAAGGCGTTCCTTACGGCGAGTTTTTTTCACGTACAAAATAAAATTAGTAATAATTACGCAATGTTTATTTCCCTACACAATGACTTAATTGCATGCCGTCGGATGCTAGATCATTAATTTCAAGTGTAAGCGCCAATAAAAGTCTAACACTTAAGATTTGTTTTAATGAAGAAGAAACTAGAGACGTTCTTCAAGCGTTTTTTTCTATCAGTTTTTTTCTGAAGGAACACGAAATAATTGTT
This sequence comes from Lutraria lutraria, assembly GCA_964023205.1. Taxonomy (NCBI): domain Eukaryota; kingdom Metazoa; phylum Mollusca; class Bivalvia; order Venerida; family Mactridae; genus Lutraria; species Lutraria lutraria. The sequence goes on along the minus strand of OZ026848.1, from coordinate 10,701,936 downwards.
TGATCTTTGTCGTTTTCTTTTGTTAAAATACCCGTATCTCAGTGCATGGAATGACATTCTCAGTGCAGCATAGCACACGTTAGTTGTAATGAACATGCGATAGAAATAGTTAGTTAATTCAACTAGTCATCGGGTTGAACACAGAAAAACAATCACATAAGTCATAATAGTGATATAAAATGAACTTAAAGGTCACCCAAACAAGGGGTGGTTTACTTAAAAAAGATAAAAACCAGGAAATACAGAATAAAAATATTCCTTTGTCAAAAGTTTTCACATTCTTTCGAGTCGAGTGAAGTTTTTTATTGGGTCAGTTCTGAAATTATGATCCCAAACTTTCTATGGTGGTCGAAGGCAAATATTTATTTTTTACATACACCAAGGTGAAGGTCAATATGTACCTCAGAACTAGCCATGTTCATATACACTGTATTAGATTACTATCACTTAGTCTACCATTGTGTACCTTTATCATAGCGAATTCAGGGTCTTCTCTGAAGCAATCCGAATAGTTGGTCCAACCGGAAGTGACGTTTGCTCCCGGATATGGGTTTGTCCATAATCCATCTGGTCCACATTCACGATATGCGTATGCTGTAAGGGTCAATATGTATAAATAAGAGTGCATGTTTAGGTGTTCTTCGTAAATAAGACAGCTATAAGGAACTGTAGCACTAAAACACTTTATCTGCGTTAAATATCATTTTTGCATATCAAGCTAGAAAGTCTACAACAACATGTTGGCTTTTTTTTTTCAAAAATATATGTATACCAACTGGTAAAGCAGACATGCTGATAAAATTCAACGGATTCGTAATTTATCTTTTGAAAACGTAAGATATAAACAATCCTATAACCCAACTGAAGGTATTTGACACGGGGAAAGCTTGGAATGGCTGTCAGATTCCAATCTAGCTATAATAAACAGTCTATCAGTATACTATTGACGCTTTCATTATTTCTGATCTACTTACGTCAGAATTATTTGATAACGAACTATTATGTAAGCCAAGTGTTTCGTGTCTTTTAAATCATAGAGTCATAATCAAGATTGCTTTGTAAATCATAAAACATACAGGTAGATTGATTCGATGAGATAGACAACCGAGTTGAACGTCTATATCATATACCTTACATATGATGTCATCATTTAATCAAAGAACGGAAACTGTTCAAGGAAGCTTACTAGTAATTTACATAGACTTACACTGCAACATGGAACGGGAACCATGTCAGTTTTATATTTGCAAGGCGGATGTAGAAAACGTAAGACTTTGGTACGCATCAAAATTCATGCGCGCAAAATGACTGACGGCTATGGTAAACTGAACCACCGCTCAGTTTTGGGCACAGTGGTAAACAATCTGTATTTGTAACCTATGTCACGGCAGGTCATAACCTTCGAACAAAGTTGATTTTCCACCACATGTATAGATATAATCGATTACTTGTTGATTGATAAAAACAGGTTATACTGGTTAATATGCAGTCCAGGCCCCGAGGTTATAAAACTTGAGAACGGTATCTGAGCTCAAATCACAATTCCGTTCTCAAAGTTTTATGGTTGGAAAGAAAGAGCAGATTAATGTTAAAATACATATTCAGATCAATTATGTTGTCAGACTAATGCATCTATAATAGCATTATTGTCTGACAACAGTTAACGTAGAACAATTAAAAGACATAATATGAGTTTTGAGCTCGAAAACCGAACTTAAGTTTTTTAACCTCGGGTCAGGAAAACTTGTTAGGTGAATCGCGCGCCGTATATAACTGAACATTGTTAAATATCACATTAAAACAAGCACATTTATATACTTAGTAAATTGATTAAAATGGTTGGTTTGCAATTTATGCGACATTCTCAAAAAAATTCCACTGATTTTCAGCGATTATGCACATTTCTTTTTTCTTAATCACAACTTGACGTTTATTTTTTAGCACAATAGAATGCTTGCGTACGTCTATATCCACGTTTTGTTTAGCTTGTGTCGCATTACGTCAAACCAGTATTTTGTTGTTCAGGCCTTAATGCAATCAAGTTTGCGGTAGGGCGAACATTGTATAGAACTGATCGTTGAGAAGATTACGTCTTATCAAATCAGATAAAATTATTTTTTTCTAACATCTTTTCTCTTACATCAATCATTTGCATTTTTCGCTGTTTGTAATCGAAGTTAAAGAAATTTGTATAACTAGATTAACACTTTAATTATAATTAAACAGGGGGGGGGGAGGCGTGTTCAGTTGGTTATGATCGCTGAATAGGTTTCACTATTTCCTTACCACCGTTAGTTCGAATCCCTACTGAGCCTAGAAAAAATCACTGGAAATGTGTGAGGAAGCTATTTGGCTCGCTACGGAAGGCCAAGCGTACTTCAGTATAGGTGTCAACAAAACGTGAACTTTCGATATTATGAATTAACATAATACAGAATTTGTGTTTTATTCAAATAAAAGGATTTATTTAAGATATTGGGTTTAACTTCGCACCAAACTTCAGTGTCATTAAAATGCGATTTTTCTGTTTTAATGACAGAGAAAGAAATAAGGACATACGCCTGGTTTGAACCCCGACCACCGGCAAGCTAGCTAGATAGCTTCCTAACATGTTACATTATGTCGTGGGATTCGAACGCACAGCACTGAGGGGTTAATCATTTTCCCACTGTATGATTTAACTATTAATTATATGCTCTCTAGAGAGCAACAACCTCTCAACAACAAGTCAAAATAATTTTGCCACTCACAAAAGGTGTTGCTTGGAGAGGTTGCACTATGTAATAAACGACTATTTAATCCATCGCAAACATTTTCGGGTAATTACACGCTGCAATGACGCTGGCAATCTTGTTTTGCATTTCTTTGTGTACTTAACTAATTTCCTGAGTTCATTAATATATTTCAGTCTCATATTCATGATCGATTAACAGGTTTTAACATCAATATATTCTATAAATAAAACAACAAATATAAATTACATATTGTACTAACATGCCTATCAAACGTGTTTGTAGGACTCTTAAAATAAAGTTATAAAAACAAGATGCAATGACATCTGTTTTAGAACCCAAATTAAACAAACAGTCGTAAAGTAGACGTGGTATCATTTACGACATAGACAGGCAGGTGTCTAAAAGTAATCAATATAACTTAATTGGTGCAATATCTCCAGAAATCAAAATGTTTTCCACTAAGAAAAATTGTCTGGAAATACAACTTTTTGTTTAGATTAATGTTGAATATCATTCCAGGGTGTCAAAAGCAGATTGTAATTGACTGATTTACGTCACTAGGAAACATATCATGTGACGCTTCATAAATGGCGGACATTCTTTTGTCTGCTTAGGAAAAAGAGAACTTTTTTTACCATTTACGAAAGCAATAAACTTAATATCCACGAATGTTTCGTCGATAAGGGCACGACCTTGTTCTATACCTCCAAGGTCAAGGTCACATTTAAACATAAAAAAGTATCTTTTTCCAGTTCATATTCATACAAAATGTTATTCAGAAAATACTTCAATCCTAGGAACAGTTTCTATCCACCATTACGGTAATTCAACACGAGATTGTTCTAGTTTATTGGTATCTGATGAGTTTATGCCAAGAACAAACTAAAGCAGGTGATAAAAGATTACTTTTTCCCAAGTGTTTAATTCATATCATTAATTTCACACCGATGAAGAACTTGTGAACCTATGAACTTCATCAACAAACAGAAATATACGTACTTTCTGTAATTGCTAACCCATAGTCCTGTTTGGTCAATTTCAATTATTTTGACAAGTACATCATGTTTGTTAGAAATCATCGACTATTTTGTTCATCATCATTTTGACATTTCAACAGGTTTGTTTTACCTAAACATTTTTGCATTTATTTATTTGGGTTTATCGCCGATTAACAACAATTTTTCATTTACATACGACGGCCGGTTCACCTTTGAACACGTTTTCCTGGACTGAATTCTAACCAGTACATGTACACATTTTCCATCAACAAGGAATCGTCAACTTCTCCACATGTGGAGGAAAATGAATATAATTGTTGTCATATATTCATGGTAGGGTATAACCTGCCGCGACCAGAAATCGAACCAAGATCGCCGGGTTACAAATACAGCTAACCAACCGTTGGACCACGGCCGCGGCCAAAACAGTTTTCTGCTGTTGTGTTTATTTTTGTTATCAACAGTTGCTACATTAAATAATGCATTTTGGGGCAATATAATGTTAGAATATGGATATAAGGTTAGAAATAATGTTTCTTATGGCAAGTAGGCCGAAGAACGTTTCATATTAGTTTTGAACTTATTGTGTTAAATTCATTTTGTGTTATTACGAGGAATACGGTCACCGTTAAAACAACTATTTGTCCAGCCTAACGTGTTACAAAGGTACTCACCAGTTTTCCTGAGACCGTGGACATGTGCTGGACATAGTTGCTTGATAACAGTGTCCACTGGCGTGGCCTCCCAGCACAACACTTGATCCCAGGTCACGTTACAATACCCTGAAATGAGAAATGTAGGTCAGTGTCAGTCATATATCTTTACTAAATTTATTCAGTCAGTTAGAACACGTTACACGTGTAAGGTATCTTTGAAATAGTACACTACACAATTTGTACTGGAAACAGAATATAGTAAAACCTCTCCAGAGTGGCCCTCTCTTGAGCTACAACCTACCTTCAACAATACCATGATTTTCCCACAACAAGATTTAACTTTTAATTTAACCTCTCACAACACTCTTCCCACAACAACATAATTTTGCTACTCACAAAGGGTGTTGCTTTGGAGATATTGCACTGTAGTTTATATCTCGCATACCTCCCTTTATCAATTTCATATCAATTGTTTGATGTTCATTTGTTTAAACAAGTGTTCTATGTGTATTAGCCAACACTGTCCCGTTCCCCCGAATATTGCAGACCATTGACATACACAAACCGTTTCAGTATTGTACACAGAAGATTGTAAAACATATCTCAGATTATTTTTATAACTAACTCTAAAAGTTTCCATTTTGTTGGCATATATTCAATCGTAATATATAAATAGTTGTTTTGCAAATGTTTCAATTTTATTTCGAAAATCTGTTATTGTTATCATGTGAATATTTTGATGGAATTTTAGACAACATTACAGTACATATCATAGAAGTTTTGTTCGCTGATTGTATCAAGCACAATTTACATTAAATTCTGTATAGAAAAAAGCATTTCTGTCTGTCAATGAAGCCAGACTGTCAGGGCAAACATATTGATATTGTTTAAACTGAAATTAAGCGTCGTATAATAACAACTTGGGACATTTGGGGACATTACCAGTATAGCATACGGAAGAAGTTCCCTGACTTACCCCTGGGAGGAACCACCGGACCTTCTATGAGCTAGTTAGCTAGCTTTCCCTTCATGTGAAATTAGTCTGATCGAAATAGTCTATTTTGTATATCATCATTTTGGACTTTTAACACTTTTCTCAGGTGCAAGTAATTACATGTCGGAGATCATAACCACGTGATCACGCTGGTTCCTCAACAGTAAAAAAAATAAACTACAGTCAAATCTACAAACAAAAGCCATCATCGGGACAATCAAAAGATGGACATTATTGACAGGCGGTCTTTATTCTCAGGATATTCTTCTCTAAGTTTTTTTAAAGAATGTCCTGTATTCACAAGGTGACCTTTATCGGGAGGTTGATGCTAACACAGGGTTGATTGTATGCGAGACATTACCGTTCTCTCCTCCGGAAAATAGTTCACAGTTCTAACAGTGTGTGATTTCTATAAATACTCGATTTTACGGACTTAAATCAATTCTAAAATCAACCATTGTTCCTGTCAAAAAGTAAATTGAGTATCTATCTAATTAGTCCAATTAAATATATGCTCTCCTTGAAATAGAACACTTCCCGACTCAAATTAATACACCAAATATCAAATAGTATTTGTCTAACGTATACAAATGACATATTGTCCTCGATGTTTAATATAAAAGCATTATAGATCGTGAGTTTTCTAATTAAGTATTGAATTCTAATCCAATATGTGTTCATATCTTATAACCTAGATCAGATGGTAATACAAGAACGTATTGTAAAAATTATATTCATCGACTTAATATAAGCTTGATATCAAATTACTATTGGAAAAAAATCGTAGTTTCCGTCGTTACAGTACAACCGCCCCGGAAAGACCTTCTCTTGAGCAACAACCTCCCTTCAACAACAGCATGATTCTATCCACTGTACGATTAAACTATTAATTTAACAATTCTAGAGCAACAACCTCTGTTAATTTAAAATATCGCGATACGGGATGGAATCATACCGGTACGTATTGCATTTGGAATGTATTGCAATATACCGTATACCGGTATTATCGCGCACCACTACTTTCTGCACATGTATGTGAATAAGTCATGACAGTATGTGAGTGACGTCATCGTCATCCGCGTAGTGATACTATCAGAATATTAATCAAGCCATTTCCTACGATAAATAATCGAAATGTTCATTTAACACGATTACTTTATTCAAAACAAAACATGGCCCTTTGTCATACAAAATTCTTTATTGAGGAAGAGTTCATTAAAACTTCATATAATCACATTGAACACGGGACACCATCAGTGTCTACTTGCATTCATTACGATTCTAAACCACGAACGTACGATATAGACAAATACCTTTACTCACATTCACCGCAGCCACTAATGAATTTAATTATGCAAAACCAATATCCCCTAATTCTTCAACTGAAACATCTTTACAAAGAAACATTTTACTGCTTCAACTAGAGCGTATGAGCATATGCACCGGATATTATTTGAAGAAGAGTTTATTGTACATGTGAGGGGGGGGGGGGGCTTCAATAAAGTTGCCAGAAAAGAAAAAAATCTGTCGATTATAAATCTGCATATCATTCTATTATACGGAGCATATATCTGCCAAATAGCTAATTGATGTATGTTGAATTTAAATTAATTTTAAGATCTTAGTTATAATTTACGTGACACTATCGATGTTCAAGACGTAACTGTCAAAGTTTTATTGCAGTACATCAACCACATTGTAGATAAATAACTTATTTTCGTCGACTTTTATCCGAAAATTAAAATGAATCACGGAAAAGGTCATATCCTTGGTTCCATCAATTAAATTCGGTAGGTGCATACGCCGGTCTTTGTGCGTTTAAAAACAATCTTATTTCATCTACAGGTGTAAGACGCGTACATACATCGTTTCTTAAAGTATCCATGCATCGCATTTTAAGCAAAATGGAAATTGTATGAAATACACACCTTAGGTCATCCTTACGCGACCCAAACTTTAGACACCGGGTAAGCAGGCAGGTAAAATGGTAGGTAGGAAGTAGGAAGACAGGTAGGTAGGTATATTTGTTAACAAATTATAATTTTATGTTTTTACTGAAAATAAGAAGATAGAAAACGGAACGAAACATTTATTTTTGTGACAATTACTAAAGCGATGAATGATTGGTATGATCTGAGATAAATTTATTAAATTGGACATGCGCAGATAAGCCTTTCTTTCAAAGCGTCAATTAAGGACCAGCGTTGATTCTGACAAATCACCATAGATAACTAAATAAGTTGTGATTGTAAATGAGGCATATAGCAAAATACTAACTGTGAAAATAATGAACTGTTGATAGTTTAAGGAACATAGATTTTTGTATCTATTATTACTGTTAATTCCCACGCTAGAAAACAGGAAACACAAAATGGCTTCATCTACGTAATCCTGGAGTATAACAATGTATTTTGTTTTGAACGCATATCCAATAACATGGAAACTTATTTGCAATAAGCATTTATTTAATCTCCTGTTTCCTTGGTTTAATTGCACAATAAGCATGTCTACGGTTAGAAACATACTTGAATGAACATATCATGGTTTTGTAAAATGTGTAAACATTAGAGAGATAAGGTTGTACAAATATTTAGATCATTACATTGAGAATTTCAATGATAATCTGTTGTTTGGTCTTCACGTAATTTAGCGTAATCAACTCTAAAATCTTCCAGTTTTACTGAAGTGTCTGTACAGAACAGAACAGAACATAATTTTATTTTACGTGTACACATGTACATAGTTATATGATACAGAAAAAAATCATACACATATATACATCAAATCAAAATATATACCTACATGAATTTATATTTAGACAAATAACATGATATGAATCGTACATAATATAAAACATCAAAGTATAGTACGGTACATTTTTTTGAAATTTAGTTGTGAAATATTATACTACGACGATACTCTCATTCGAGGGATAATTAATTTCAGTCGGTAATATATTTGTTATTCGACCTATAGATATGGTATATTTAGTATACTTATATAAATCAAAGCACTGCAAGTACTCACGGGAACTGAATTTACACAGACTTGTACCGCTACATGCTATGGGAACTAGTTTACCACTTGCATGGTTTAATTCAGATAAAAACAGTACTTATGTCCGCATAAAAATTCATGCGCGCCGATCGAGTGACGACAATGGAAAGCAGAACTATCGTTCAGTTTCAAAAGATTGAAGTCCCATAAGCTTATAAATTTACCAGTCGTTATAGTTACTGTTTGTCCTGTAACAGAAGAATCCGGTGTGTTTTCCTCTCGTGTATACTTTATGATTGAAAAAAAAAACCTATTTATAGAACACCTGTGTTTTCCCGGAGTCTATAATTATATTCAAGCGCATGCGCACGTCACTTCTAATTTGACGAAAGATAATGTGCTACTTGAATTTATTAATTTTGCATTTCTTTGTTAAGTGTCACGATAAATATTACGATAACGGAAGCGTAAGATAAACAATATACTCAGAGACAACGACATACTACTTCCCGAGTCAGCCATGTTGTTTACAGTTTGTCGGAATATGTCGGAGTCATGTTTATGCACACGTCCTAAAGTGACGTCACGCGCGCTCTATATTTTTCTAGTGTTCAAAAGCAAAAAAAACACAGCGAAATGAGTGTTTTTAGAAGGTCTCATTTCGTCGGCAATTATCATCGGGAAATTATATTGGCAATTGCTTGTATTTTGCATATTTTTTTATAGCAAAAAGCTAATGGGACTTTAAAGCACACTTAGTCGATATGGAAAGAAAGTAATGTGATGTAAAAGTTTGCTTAACTAGTATTCGTTTATTCTGCTGAACGGAAACTTTCAATAGTGTTATGCACTTTAATTACACTCAATGCTTGTATTTCCTTATAAAATTTTGCCTGATGAAATTACATTTTGTTTACATTAAAACAAGGTACTTCGATGCATTTTAAAGGATTCTGTAAAGCATATAATGGAAATAATTAGTATCAAGAAAAAGCTGAAATTTGGAAGCTTTATAACTTAAAACTATCTCTGTTGTAAGAAGTCGCAGCTAATCACCATTAATAGGATCATAAAATCAAATTTGTCATGCCATTCGTGAGGCTTTTACAGCAGACAAATTATACTAATACCAAAAAGATATCTTGTATCTGAACAAGTATCAATTTTAATTGTTTATTAATTGGGTTACGCAAGTATAACATTACACTGTTATTTTTCGTATATTTGAACCACACGGGTAGGAGTTACGGTAAAAGTGTAACTAATCCTATATAAAACATCATAATTTAACATGAAAACTACCTTAAATCAGGGATGCTATTGTAATATAACATCCCTGCTTAAATGAAAAAGAGTTGTCACAGAATTCGACCCTGTTTAACTGATAAACTCGTATAATACAAGAAGGCGTACAACTCATCTTTTCGGTGAATGTGCACCGACTTCATAAAACGCAAAATTATAAAATGATACGGATGCAATATTTGAAGTATAGTTTTAGGTGTACATTTTGACACTAAAACAAAGCCCAAAGCCTACTCCGCTACTAATGCCATTGATTAGAGCGCGCAGGTTCAATATGTAACACTTATAACTGAAATAAGATATCATATACATATTGTCATTCCCGTCACAAGCCCGTCCGATACAAATAACATCAATGCGATAATTAGAATATTTAGGTCGTATGATATTTTCTCAATCAATAATGATTGTTATTTTGAATAATTTGACTTGGGTGAAGAAAATAAACCGACAATTCATACATTGACCTGAATTCTGTTTGAATACGCTCTATTACGTGCGTATTCACGCTAATTATTATTTGTAAATAGGTAGCACTATTATGTCATTTTGACGATCACTCTCATCCAAGGTATAATGTTGTTTGAATCTTGCCGTGTTACGATTCCAATGAAATAAACAACAACAAGAAAAAGTACTGAAAGTACTCATGGAAACGGAACTTACATATATTTGTATTGGAACTAGTTTAAAAATAGCATGGCGGATGTAGGAACAACGTGGTACTTTCGTCAGCATCAAAATTCATGTGCATCGAGCGAGTGTCGGCTATATACTAGTATATAAAACAAGCAGAACTAGCGTTCAGTTTCCTCACTCACACAAAACACGACTATACAACGAGCATTACTTTCTCTCCCATTGCAGTGCTGTTGCCATTTATAAGAATGACTATAATTTGGTATTTTCTAAATAAATTGTGAAGTGGCAGAGAAAATAAGATAAATGTACAAACCTGATTCCAACGTACAGGTACACGAAATGAGCCATAACACGACACCTTTTGTTTTCTTGTGTTTTACTTATAAGGCGTTAAATTCTAACAACATTAAATTACTAGTCACCTAACACGACTGATGAATACCGAACCAGTCTATCATAATGTTATGTCGATATTATAGTAATACGGTGTCATCTTTTGATATGATACTTTTCCTCTTCCATTACGCATCCGAAAGCACCTTACGGATATTGACCACACAAGTCTTGGTTTGCCCTTTTTGCTGCATACAATAATAGACTTTAAAAGAAAAAATATCAATTTTTCCGTACTATTGTCCCAATGATGGAGAAACAAGGTAATCGAATGGTTTATTGCCGTAAATGTTGTTCATATATCGAGTTATTAATATGTCTTTCGTGTTCTTTCAAAGAACTATTATGATACAATTAGTGTCGTTTTATTGCCGTAAAATGAAAGTGTTTGTATTAAAGAAGAAAATATAATAAATGTGTTCCTTTCTCATTATTTTGAATAGAAATCCTGCATTTAGATAAAATAGCTTTCAACGATTCAAAGCTGCAGTGACCGTACCGTTGTCATGGAGAAGTTCTTATAGGAAGAAATCCAAAGAAGAAACTATAGGTATGTTTCAATTCAAAATCATGAGCTGACAGGTTTCAGTCTATAAATAACAAGTCACCATTTACCCATTGTGACTGTTTGAATCTCTAAACTGTCACACACAAGGGTCAGTTATTTGTAAACACGAAGTTCTGGAGTCTCTATTACAATTCAGAATTTAGATAATTATCGGCAGACATTGGCAGGTCATATAAGACCCTATCCTATTGACACTTTCAAATTGATGTGGACGTTTGGACGATTTCATTTTACCATATGCCCCTTCTTGTTCGTCGTACTAATTATTAATGCCAAAGTCTCAATTAACTGCCAGATGATCTCTCTGATTCAGTACTTATTTCGTTACAGTGATTCTGGTGGTTGGCTATGACCCCGCCAAAAAACAAGAATTATCTAGAATACGCCAAATTTTGCACCCGCAGAAATAAAGACGTATTTAGTATTGTCCAATTTATTTAACGGCCCATTCGACAAGTCCATTATGGTCCATTATTGTACAATACGCAGAATGATCATGTATTAAATTTGTAATGTTTACAGCGACACACGATAGTTTTACTTGATCTTTGATTGATTGTTTTTTCAAGAAAGTATTAATCACCCATTAGCGATGTACTCAACTTTAAAACATAATTGCTTGACGTACACAAGTGAATGAAACGTAAATATTGTGCCTTTGAAACCTCGTGCTAAAGAGGTAAAGCGAGTTGAGTTGTTTTGTATGGAGAACTGGAAGTGTGTAAAAAGGTGGTCTGTATCGTATCTCGGAATCATCTTCATTGTCAATGCAACTTAGTCACCAGAGTTCGTTCATAGACATGGTTTAGGCGTAAACATGTTTGTTTCTTGACTCTTGCAAGTGTGTGGGAAGGTCAATCAGTAAGAAAGTGGATGAATCCTTCCTCGAGTCTTATAAAAAGTCTCTAGGTCCGCGGGAAAATAACAGCCGGTCGGGTAACTAGATCTAACAACCAGTTTACGCCTTAACTGGGCATCAGTAACAAAGATATATCCATTGTCATGTATAAATTCAGTCTTTTACCTTTGTTAGCTTACAGTAGATCCCCAAATAAACAAGAGGTTTAAAACATATTTCTGTATTCAAACAGTGTTGCAATAGTTTTAAGCTTTATAATATTGTGCCGTGGCGTGTCTATAACACGGGCCGCTGGTAGCTATGTTAGCAAAGATATGATTAATCACAGACTACCACTTTTTTGTAATATCCACGATGCATTCAAATTATAAGCTCTTTGCGACAGAGTCTTGTATGAAAATGAATAATTACTTGATTTTAATTAGCACGATTATACTGCAATATAATTAAATGAGGAATTAATTGCACACTTCCATTTATACATTGATAACAATTGGAGTCGGGAATATCTTAATTAATTGTGATAAAACTAGCAAAACACTTTTGCTCCGAATCAAGAAAACTGCTTTGAACCAATGGCGAAACTAGTGACAATGAATGCTATTTATAAGAACCAAACTGTAACTACACTTCACCTCTCATGGACAAATAAAGATCTATACTTTAATTTATTCGGTTACTTAGGATAATTACTGTCTCCTGAGGTGAAATAATTAAACATTAGAATATTTATAGCTTCTTACGAGTTTGTCGATCTTCCCAACATAGGGTAGAATGCCGTATGGACAAGGATTATCGGTTACAAGATGAACAAACCTTGATTATTCAAATAACGATTAGATATGAATAACGAAGATCGAGTTGTTGGTTTTAACTTAGTTAGGAGAAAATCTATGTAGCAATGACCGGACTGAGACATTTCAATATAGTGCATAATTTAATACCACTCCAAAGCGAAGACTTTTGGGAGTAAGGGGTTGTTGCTCTAGAGATATAACATTTTTGTAAATTCTGCAGTATGAAAATTGATACTGTTATTGAAGGGAGGTTGTTGCTCAAGAGAGGTCGCTCTGGAGAGGATTTACTGTATTTGCGTAAACGACGTACAGTGATGTAATCGGCTAACTTCATTTAATAAACAAGAACTTTGCTATTTATGGTAGTTAATTGACCCCAACAATGTTCCTGGATCAGTATCCTTATTGAGCTTTAGCCCTGTTAGCAACGCTCAAATAATCTCAAGTAAATTAGGAAAAACTTCCAGTTCTATGCAATCTGAATTTTACGTCTTTGTCAGAAACATTCCGTATGAGCATTTTATTTGAAAAATAACCTTGTAACATTAAATACATATAAATACACTTTTATTTAACAAAAATCTGTTCAAATTCATTATTAATACATAGTAACAAGACTTTAATCCTGTAAGTTGTAACTTAGTACTAGTATATTAGACATCTCTATCACTATTCGGAGGAGGGAACCCATCCAATATATAACCCAATTATTTCATTTACTCTTACCTAGCAACACATTCATCTTTAAGTCATATCTCTTCCTTAGTTTTTCTGTAATCCCGGAAGTTATTTTTCTCGTGTTTAAGGTACAATGTCATTCAGAGTGGGGTTAAAAGAAAATAATTTCACACGCAAAACAATGGAATAGTGTGATATTTCAACATGAACCCTTTGAGTCCAATAAAAATAATCGTATGGTGTTGAAAAGTATTTCCACAGGGTCTCCTGAAACCGATATTACTTGTAGAAACGAGACTCATTCCTTAAATACAAATAAGATATTCTCAAAGGACCGATATTTGGCTCATTTATCTTTTTGTTTCAAGAAAATGAGGATTCAAAGAATGTGTAAGGTTAATCATGAACTGTCGAGTTTTTAAATTGAAGCGAAATGATGGTCGATGATATAAATGTAAGAACAGGTTGTAGGTCAAACAACATAGAGGTTCATTTTAACCATTTAAAATGACCATTTCGGAAATCTGAATTGTGCAATACATGTATATTGCATTTAAGTTGTTCTCAAAGTGTTTATAAAGCAGTGGTGTTGAATTGCCCATTTTACAAACATAGCAACAAGACTATGTGTGACTCTACATCTGCAGCTTTTAAACTAACAAAAAAAATATGTTTGGTTGAACAATTTCACGACGTCCAAATGCTTGAGAAGTAAAATGTCCTAAATTTAATTATGTCGATCTACATGTATTTGTTGAGCTTAGTAATATTATTCAATAAACTTATACAAGCATGTTTTTCTATAGAATTATTTCGGAATAAATTTAACTCTAAGGTCAAAATAGTTTTTATATGTGATGATAAAACGATATTCATCTTCTATATCTGAGCCACACAAATACAATTTTTTTCATGTCTGCGTGTTCTATTTCGGCCGTGTCGAAAAGTTTCTATAAACAAATTATATGAATATACACGTAATCAAGTAATTGGTTGCGGGTTTTATAAGAATTGAATTTCACTAAGTATTCTGATATACCAAATTGTGGTTTTAAATGAATATATAGGGATTTAAGAATCTCATTTCTTTCAATATTACCGAAAACTGTTTGTATAGCACAATCTATAACAGTTCTCTGAAATAAACTAAATTGTTTGCCATCAACAGTTTCTTGATTATTGAATATATAACTAAATCCAAACTCATCTAATATTTTTTTTTAATATTATAGACCCAATCATTCTTCAATCATGGTATTGACCTAAGGAATGTTAATTATACTGTTTTCAACAAAATATTATCTGTTCTAATAATTTTAACCCTATATTTCATAACTTGAACAAAACGATTGACATACAGAGGGTACCGTCCTAATTCCCCATAAATAGCCCCTTTGCTTGTTGATTGTTTTACTCCTAATATTGATTTGCAAAATTGAAGATGAATGCGTTCTAGTTCAGTAGATTTGGTTATTCCCCATATTTTGACAGCTGCAATTTTATTTCGAGCCAACAAATTCATCAAACATTGGTAATGAAATATCTGAACGTTTGTTATATTGTTTAATATTGTTTATAAGATATACATGCCCCCCAAGGCTTTGCCTTTTAGACTTTTGATATTTAATACGAAAGTGCCAGTATAATAAGTTACACCAAGGTAATTAAAATTATCAACCATTTCTAACAATTCGTTGTTATAATAGAAAAGTTCATTATTTTTATGAGATCACTCTTTCTAAAAACAACGACCTTTATTTTCGCGATATTGACTTTTTTACCCCAATTTATTACAATAATCATAGTGATAACTTAGACAAGACTGTAAGTCATCTATATAGGAATAATCATCAACACCAAAAAGGCAAGCGAAAAAATGAATAACACAATAATAGAAATATAATACTTGGTCTACGTTTAACTTACGAGAAGACGTAACTTGCGTCGTTTTGATTTAATATCTATAATTATAAAATATTATATATAATATAAATATTATATCTTCCATTTTTCTTTTTGAAAAATACATGTTTGAAGATATTGTATGGTTACTAGAAAAAGCGCGAGTTACACGTTTGTGGCACATCGATTTAGCCTCGTCATATGCATATAAGTTTCCAGGTAAATTAACAACACTTCAGTTATATACGGCGTCCGGGTCACCTAACAAGCTTTCCAGGACTGTATTCAAATACTTCCTGTAGGTACCGGCATCTTAACCACATATGGAGGAAAATCGACATTTGTGTCAAGTTTACCTGGAAGGGTATGACCTACTGCTTTTGGGTATCGAACGCGGATCACCGAGTTACAGATACAGCATGCAAACCACCGGACCTAGGCCGCGGTCCACAAATAAGTAAAAAAGATACATATAATTATTTCTAAGATCTGTTCAATGTCATCACTTTTTAGTTTGGTGGAGCATGCTTTATCAGCTTTATGTGATTTTTGATTAATGGATGAAGACGATAAAGGTCACATGAAACAAATAATAATGCTACATGTGAAAGTTGAAATGCTAATTAATTTCGGAGGTGCAACAGGTAAGGAATTAAAACCAAAACATTCCTAGTTGTATACTTAGTTATTAATAAACGCAGACGAAATATTGTTTTTGGTTATTGCAATTGGTTTAGGTCTGGCATTTCCTTTAACTTATAATTGCAATAATGATGTGATATGATATAATGTGGTGCAATCTGTAACTTTCAATAATGTTGTAGAGGGTTTGTATGAAAGACATGTGACAAATCTTGTTCTGAATTATTTGTTCTCTGTGACAATCTTGTATCAATAATAAAATATCGTTTTTGTTTGCGTGTTTGTTTTGATTTTCGCCCCCTTTTCAACAGTCAGAGTCACATGAGCAGACAGTTCACCTAATCATCGTTCCTGGAAAGAGCCAGTACTAGACTCCCATCCTCCTTTTGCATCTGCCTATTTTCTCACATAAAGTGACATGGTTGGTAGCGGGGCTCGAACCCACGACCCTCTATCAGTGAGAGGTTACAGTGATCTGAAGTCAGCGACCTTATTCAATCGACCACGGAGGCGGGTCCCAAATGTTATGTTAAATAACCACGCGGCAAATCTATCACGTGTATTACTAGTCACGTAGTTTATCGAACACGTGCCATGAAAGATTACTTTGAAATCGATATCGCTATTTCATTCTCCGATGATAATCTTTTTTAAGTAGTTGATACCATTTTATGGAAAGACTTCACTATCTTTCCATCGAGATAAGCAATTAATGGCATCGTGACCTGTAATCTGAACATATGTGGCGTGGTAAGTTTCACATATCTGTTGTGCTATACAAATCAAATGCTTGAATTATATGATCCTCTTCAAACCATTCAAAGCTGTAGTCTAAGCAAGCACTAACTTGATATCCTTGAAATGTGACTTGCAACCATTCCTCTTACTTAAGCAGACGACATAGTCTTAAATTGACTTACGCCAAAATGGTTCGCAGAGAGTTGTAAACACGTGACCAATCATCAGTATTAGGCTCGCTGCATCCTTCCCAAAGAACTGACTTAATACTTTTATTCATCTAATTCTCATCTAATTAAGAAAACCGATGACAATTGAAAGTCACCAATTACTAGATTGACAAAAACAATTCCTGATATGCGGTATAGCATTATACAAGTCAGACAGCTCTCTGTTTAAATTTTTTTTGACATGTCTAATATCAAATAAGTTATTAGAGACCATCGCAGAATTTGAAATGATCGATGCTATTCAAACGTGTTTGTCTATGCTATAATTATACTAAACTCTTGTTTGTACCACAATACTTCACTTTTATGACTGTTCAGTGTACATCTTATCTAATTTACGATTTATGTTTTATCTAAATACTGTGTATATTTTTCTTCTAACGTTTTGTATGTTTACACTATCACAAACAAGATAGCACCGTGACCCGATATCTTACTTATCAACAATATCAGAATAAATACGATATGCTTCTGTAGTGTACCTAGTACAATGTTCTGTCTAGAATACTTCATATCACTGAGTTTAAAATGATCTTCATCTGTTCAGCTATAATACAAGATGCTTAATAAGTTAATATGCTCTCTTACTGTGCGATTTGAAATCATGAAATTCGTGTTTTGTGTATAAGGTCATGTTTGTGGGACACGATACGACGTTTTTGTACGGAAAATTCCATGCTGCTTGTACCAGAAAATATCGCAAGTAACCAAAATCACCAAATTTATTCCTGACAAAGCCTTTAAGTATATCAATGTGTCATTGTCTGGACCCAATCTATTGAAGCATTATACTGGTCCGAAATAGGATTTAATGAATCAATGACTAGGTAATTACATGCTGTCGGAAATTCTTGTTTCTTTCACCAGACAATACACACGTTTTATTTCACCGCTAATTATGTTTTCGACAATCGACCACTTTACATCTTAGGCTTATTTATGTCACCACGTTACAATTAAGATTGCCATATATTTATTAAAGCTAATGAAAAAAGCTTATTTTCATTTTCGCTAGTGGCAAACCTATCTATCCTGTCCGCTAAAATAAATTTCTTTTGTTTTGAAAATGGTACTGGATGTGTGTGTTGAACATCGTATGGAGAAAGTTTCATTATATACATCGATGCTCAGCATTCGTCGAAGAACCTTTAGCTAAACAGACATGAGTCAGTCGAATTTTACAAAGTAAATATATGATTTTGTCAGGACAAATTGGTTTTCTGTATTATTTGATCAATAAAGTATTAAATAAATGTAAGAATTAGTGTAGCCCTCAATGATATTGCCGATTTCGAGAAATGGTTTCTTTTCATCTTCTAAAATAGTTTTACCCCATCAATAACAGTGTCGTCAATCAATTAGTGATCTGTTTGCGCATGCTTTCTCCTTATTAACTTAACTATGAGATAAATGATAGACGAAACTTCTCATAATTTTAAGATTTATCGGTACACTAGTGTTTTTAGCACTTCATACGAGCTTAACAATTTATAAGGATCCTCCGTTACTTCTCTTAGATTTCATAATGATGATTAGGCAATAAGGAACATTTACTACAACAACTCCCCTTATTTATACTTAGTCTACATTTTAAAACCACCATGTATCCAATAAGTGGTGCTTCTTTTCTCTCATCTCTTTGTCATGTAGTCTCATGCGTACCATTCATTTTATTTCCATATATATTTTCATAATATTTTATGGTTTCATGTATCGCAATTATTGTATTGTTTTGTATGATTTATTTGATGATGAAATGTGTAGTTAAAATCCATTAAAACAATAGTTCACTTTCTTTTACTTTGCTATTTAGTTCAGTAAGCCAACCACTATTTTGTAATGTCAACATTCTGGCGTATACATTCATGAAACACGTATTGCATATAAATACTCCAGCTAATGCATTTCCAATGTGAATGTTTTTAAACATGAACTCCAAAGTGACAGCGCTTAAGCGGCAAAGAACTTTAAAAAATACTATTTTAAAGTAATATACATTTTGCATGTTTTCATAAGGAAATCCTGAATGAAAAATAATTACAATAAACAACATTTGATCAAACACGATATAGCTAAATTATCTTTCTTAAAGAGTTTAAATAAATTTACAGCATTCGTTCTGAGATAAATATGTGCAGGATGCATGCAATGCGTCCGTAAATGTTATGATAAAGACCATACTGGTCCCATACTGGCTATGATTCGTGGAAGACGAGACAATCTTATGTTTAAAACCAGAGTGGGACAAGAAAACGAAACACGTTTGAGCCCCAAAATAAATTCATTTTGTGACACGTTGTCGTTGTGCAAGCAGGTTAAAGTACACAGCAAAATAATGATACATGCACATACTCGTATATAAGAAAGAATTCTTAGAAATAAATCATTAAAATTTCATTCTTTCCCCAAATACTACTAGTACCTTCTCAAAGACATTAGCCCGAGTTGTACCGAGTTGTACCAATTGCTATTGGTAAAGAAATAACATCTCTGTCTTTTCCTTCGTTTACGAGACAAAACATCACAAATACCCCACAAAATACTAACTTCCCCAAGACATTAGACAGAGTTTAACCTCTTTCTTCATTAATACTAATAAAGACATCACTCCTTCGTCTATTGTTACATTTACGAGTCACACAAAAACACGATATTTTTCTCCGGACGTCTTACTCTGTTTCCTCTGATTTAATTAAATTGTCTTCATTTCAGAATTGAACTGAACTTGCTCTCAAGGCAGCACTAGACATGTACAGCTTTTACGACATTAACATTAGCATCAATCAGTCCGTTCAAGTTCCTTCAGTTATAGTGGAAATCAAAGATAGTTCCTCTGAGTTTTTCGTTCAATTAGATTTGCATCGAGATACCGTCTTCAAGTGCGTATATCACCACAATCAAATGATGACACAAAGTGTACCCAGCAAGGATTGTCTTCTTTTGACGTCAAACTACTAGATTTAATTAACCAAAACCTATTGACACAGTGCAGGTGTCTGCAAAAATAAATTTGAAAGTGGAAGTGGATGCACTTAAATCAGCACACAAGTCTACAGGCATGATGTGAACCACTTATATAACAATCAACTAACACTAAAGTGCCATGTCGAGAAAAGCATTGCTGATTTTTAGAACTAATCCAGAAGACAGATGTAATTGTTACAATTAATAGAGTTTGTACAGAGTCGTTCGTAAACATGATAATATTTCTAAGACAAAACTAATTGGTGTTTGACTAACAAATAATGAGGTGCCTCATGAATGACTGTATGCAATTTTAAAATAGTCTGCAGGCTATCACTTTAAGATTTATGGTTGGTGTACACGTATCCTTAACACGTCACTGTGACATAAATATTTCTATAAAATACTAGGTAGGCCTTTTCACTTACCATACATTATGCTTGCTATAATAAATTGTCTTCTTAAGTTGATTATGTTTAAAGCCCTAATTTGGTTTGTACAAGCTGCTGATCATAATTATGTTAAAGTTCAATCGTTTGACATAACTAAACGTTGTTAATGAGTCGAGGCAGAATCTATAGTCATTCGGACTAAGGTAATATAGAATAGTAAATAACTTATATTGATTAATACTTGTATAAAATAAATAATGACATACAATACTCAGTGATAATACCATACAAATGTTAAATTGTTATTTGTTGAGGATTCATAAAGAATATGAGATGCCATTACTATAATATGATACTTCAAGTTTTTTCAGTGGTAATTCATTGAACCAATAGTATAACCTTTGTTATGAACTTGTATAATTTATGAAGTACGAGTACAATATTAAATAGATTGAATCAACTACGTCTATAGTATGCAACATCTTTAAATACTAGTTACAAAAATTCTGACTTAGATATCTTCAAATCACACTACAAAAAGTACAACTTTTAACATAAACGAATAGCAAGCTTACGTAGAAGCTATATGTACATCGTTATTTACTGTTAAATATCGACTGTCTACTTGGCAGGTATGAAACGAATATTGATAAAGCGACCGATGTCCAAGAGATAATGCGATGGACTTTTAACACGACTATACATGTTGATATCCATGTCCCGGCTGGACGTACACGTGCATGAATAGTTAACAAATGATCGAATTTGACCATATGTGGAGAAGTTGTCGGCTGCTTGTATCATTGCGTGTTTGTACTGGTCAGAATACAGTCTAGGAAAACTTGTTAGATGAACTGACTGCCGTTTGTAACTAAAGTATCGTTGGGAAAACGGCGTTAATCATATTGAAGCAAATTAAATCAGCTTTTATGGATAAACCGACATGAAGGTCTTTTTCCATTATTTGATAATCAGTGTGAGCATTGATCAGTTATGAATGCGTTATGTCATTCTTTTTTACAGGGTTTCGTGTGTCGTTTTTTGGTATCTCCATTGATGTAATTGAATCTAAGTGATGAAACCTACCTCGTACGGATAATGAAATGGCGTGGATTGTATTTGATTTTTGAGCTATGTTCATCCAAACATAAGTACGAATGTACTCGAGCTATAATTTAGCGAAAGCCTTGTTAGTCAGAACTTATTGAAATGATTGTGCTGGGTGCATGAAGTACGTAAACTATTCAAGAGGTATGAGTGTTTGGGTAAATTCGTGCTTTAATTCTGTCGGATCTAGTCCTTTCTTCTTTGTTGTAGGATGACGTGTTCATAGTCTTAGATACTGAAACCTAACAGCCTTCTGTGACTATATGAGACCATGAAAATTATCACCTTTTTTCATCTGACGGACTATATATACTTCTGAATCAAAGCGACTTGTACCTAAGGACATGACTTTATCGTCTTTGACAGTCAAAGGTTTTCTTTATGTTTTAGGGAAGTCGCCTCAGCCCTTAATATGGGGATGAAGTAGATGTTTAAATGAAGCCTCTTTTTGGAGAAACAAATGTCGCCTGAAACTTATTTGGGGAATGGTATTTGAAGGAGGAAACATAAATCATGACGAAGGTCAAAACGGCCAGAACGTTGATTTATTAACCAATTTAAATTTTATTGAAGATAAGACTTCTGTTTTCATAAAGATATTTTGGTTAATTGGAAATTTGGGGAAAATTGCCTGATTTCAAGGAACCTTTCAGAGAGGAAGGCGTCCTTTTCACGTTATAACGAGAAAACCCTGATAGTCAGTTTTAGCTCCAAATGGCAATGCTGCGCTCGGTGCTGTTATGTTTACAATTGTTGTTTTACTCATCTCAGACTGGTTCCTAGAAGTCACGGATATTGCGCAACATTTTATTTACATGATTCTCAGAGAATCAAAATCGTGATTTCACTTCCAAATTGTACAAAAGTTTAACCTATCTCCAACAAACAATCTAGCAGATTCTACCTTTTTTATGAAGAGATAACATTTGGTCACAATGATCATATCTTCTAAGAATACACTTCCGTCGCCAAAACGTCACATTCCACTATTTCATTCGAGATTTCTACAAAACGTAAGATTACCTTTGACAACGACATCACCGTAAGAATATTCCATGGGCAAAAACAAGGTAACCTTGGACGTTAATTGGTTAAAATGACATGACACCAAGTGAAACACTGAAGCGATTAAGTGTTCAGAAGAAATTCATGGAATAATAATGAATTGAAGAAGTCTTTGAAAAGTTCATTTTTATCTGAATTTATTTTTATCTCATTTTCACCCGTGTGGAATGGTTTTGTAATTTATCATCGCAGGAGATGACACTGTTGAACAAAAGTCGACACAATTAAAACTATTCACTGGGTTAACTAGCATTGTATCGTCTCAAATTATTCTATGGAGGTTTATCGCAAAATAATCTACACAATGGATTAGATAAAACAATATACTACAGAATGGAAAACTTCAAATTTGTCTGCGGAATGTGGAAACAGACACTAACGGTGACAGAAGGGCCCCAAAAACATCGAAATCATTTCAAACAGAAGACAAAACCAATCAAGAACATGGGAGCATGCTTTTATTATTAAGTTATAGACTTGCGTTAAGAGATTGTAAAGAACAAATCAACCAAAAAGATTTAACATGGAATAAATGTACAGCCTGAAAGTGGTTCCCATCCTTGTTGTCTCTAACATTACACATTTGTTGTAAGTAACAGTGTTATTATCCAATCACTGATAGTAACCTCGAGGTAGACATACTCTTGATTTGATTAGATCTATTTTGTCCTACAACTTTCGTGAGAAGATTGTGCGGAACTTATCCATATACAAATCACGCTCCGAGCTTGCCCATATTCTAAACTACATGACACACATTTAATCATTTTTGTCCCTGAAACAGCATAGATCTGATGATATGAACGGCTTATAGCATTCTACCAGAATCAGAATCTGTTTATTTCCATACTGCTCTTCAGATGGCACTTTCTTACATAATAAGACGAAGAAATTATACCATATTAAGTCAAGATTTCTGTCCATAACGTGATATTAATTTTCCGGTTCAACCTGATATTAAATGATTTTGATTTGAACAACATGTCAAAACAGTTCACACCATAATTCCACGACTAAGGTCATTCGATATATAGAATATTTGGAATGTAACATTGTCATGATATTTTTTTCGCAATGTTCATCTTATTTATTATTATTCATATTTTAACTATTTCTAAAACATGGTACATAGGAAATATATTACACAAAATGACCATATAAAGTTACGGTGTTAAAAAAAAATACTGAATATACAAATTGAGACTGTAAAATTATTAAAGGTAAATAATATCAGTAAAATATTAAAACCATGTCACAAACGTTAAAATACAAGGATAAGACAAAAAGGAAGTAAATCCTCATTTCCATTGTGGTCCTTTATAAAATGAATGTAAATAACCAAGGAAACAACAACAAATTATATTAATATGAAAAAAAAGAAAAATGGAATACAAATTTATACTCTTATACCCGTCCACCGAAACATTTATTATCTGAAATATACTACATGTAATAGGTTGTTTAACGATACTTGCTATGCAAATTTGTATAAGTTCACTTACAGGAGAATAACTCTAAAAGTATATTTTAACTATTTATCATCTTTCTTCTACGACGTCTTCGTTTAAAAAAAATAATATTATGTCATAACGTGACGTTGACGTTTCCCTGAATTTTGACGTTCATAAAGAAATAGTAAGACTCACGATTCCAACGAAACATTACTCAATTATGTGTTTAAGATATTAGATACATAATGCAAAAAGGCTTCATCTCAAAATTGGGTGGACTGATTTTTTAAAAAGAAAAATGTAGATCTCCATGCAATATCTAGACATTAATAGTTTTTATTTTTAAACATGGGCAACAACTCATGCATTTAACAAAAATGTCGAAATCTATTAAAGACATAATGATGACTGGGCTCTACTATTTGTTTTAATATAAACATTTTTGTGTAGCACTGAGTAAATATATCTGAATAGTCCAGTATTAGGCATGTAATATATGAAAAAAATGTGGTTTCTAGATGGAATCATCATAATACCACATTTTCAACAATCATATGAGGCGGACATTTCACATAACAATCTTCCGGGGAAGAACCAGTACTAGACTCCCATCCTCCGAACACAACTGCCTACTTTCTCACATAAAGAGATATGGTCAGTAGCTGGGCTAGAATAGAACCCACGAACCTTCTATCAGTGAGAGGGTACAGTGATTTAAAGTCAGCGACTTTTAAGTATTTAAAACTTTATCGATCCATAAGTCGAAGGTCATCAAAGTGCTTGGGCGAACCCAAGTAAAACATCAATTATAGATGCTACCGGATTTGAATTTTAGTAGTTGTGGGTCTAGACGTGTCGATTTGGGAATGGGAATAAATGAAGAATCTGTAATATATATAATATATATGTATAATAATTAAAAGGAAAAATGTTCCGAATTTTTTGTTAACCTTTTTTTAAACATATTAAAATATAAAGTTAACAAAGTTATACTATATGTATAATATTTATTTAATTATATGAAATGTAAATCATAAATCCGACTACCATCCACAGGGTGTCCAAACCTGTAGTGACGGGTCAGTTTAACATTTCGTACGTCACAGGTGAATAAATGCAGGTGAGTTCTAATTAAAGGATTAGTGGTGATAGGAAATATTTGTGAATTAGGGATACATAAAAAGTATAAATTTATTAAATTTACGGTATCGGATTGATAAATGATATGACATAGAAATTGAGATAGAAAGTATATTTTATTAAGTCATGTGAAAGAATTAATTCTGTGACCACATGACATCATCGTGATCAGTTGTACGTAATTTAATCCTGAATCAAGACAGGCATTTGATCTTCTAACAATTCAACAACAAAAACGTGTTTGAAACCACCCCCAGGGGAAATTATGGAAATATTGAGCCCGAAAAAGCTTTTTATACGGTGGTTTTATACGGTGGTTTTTATGCTTTCTGTGTCTTTGACATCAACATGACGGTATGCTCTTAAGAGCAGTTTAAGAGATAATCAACCGATAAAACGTGACATTTGTGCAAGTAGGAAGAAATTTGCAACAGCTTCTTCACAGAAAACTAAAACAAAGCATCAAAGACAGAGTGACGAAGTACCACTGGTAGTCATGCGACAGTGTCTCATAGGAAGACAAGGCAAGATATCTGATTAGATACTTGTAGAATATAAAACAAATAGACACAAAGTGTGGAGTTTTATCTTTTATTAGTTATCTAGATCTGGAACTATCAGCACTGCTGCCTCAGCAGTACAAGAGACATGTGTAACATATTAGATATACTTGAATATTGTATCCACAAAGGGGCGAAGTGGAAAATCATGTTCGAAAAAATAATGTGTCAAACTCGTCATTACCAAGCTCAACATTGGTTTTGTTTAAATACTTACGTTCTGTGATAATTCAAGTTCAAATGAGGTGTGCCCTTTTAAGCGATTATGCAGGCAGTAAATTAAGTTAAAATTTTAAAAATTAGTTTACAAAGGTCAAATATGATCAAGTAACATGGTTTGAAAAGATCAAAAATTGAAATCCCCTTTTTTCATTCATCAAAAATCATTAAACTAAAATTGATGATAACATTTTCATTGTGTGAAAATGCATGTTTCGTCGGACTTTGTTATCCTTATATATTTTTGACATGTTCTGGTCGCTTCCAATAAATTCCTTATCATCCTGAATATATATATATATATATCTTACTAAATCACTTTCACAATGTTACTTTAGTAGAAGCTAGCTTCATATTCTCTTCTCAACTAGCGCACGAAACACATGCAAATATAGGTATCCGGCAAGTAAGAAGGCGCACACCTAACCATTGCAGAGTATATTTATTTATTTATTCGGAATTAACGCCATTTCAGACATGACACATCGTGGTGGCTAAATATCCTAACCAGCTTAGAGTTCATCAGTACCAATCACAATATATCTGCAAGTTATTGCCAAGCTACATCCACATAATTTAGAGGTGGAGGACAAATATTCAAGATAGGATGTAATATCTTCAGCCAAATTTCTCACGGATTAGTTCTCGGGGTTCGAACTCACAACCTCTTGATCAGTCGGGTGGTTCGCGGAGGGTATACAGTATTAGCACCTTTAGTTATTTATACGCCTTGGAGTAATTCACTGTCATATAACGAACGTTGAATCTGGAGATGAATTAGCATCCATGGTCAAGTAGTTATGATTCCTGACTTGAACTCATTAACCATGGTGAGTTTTAATCAGACAATAGACTGAACAGATTTCACATGCGAGGGAGATGTCCAGCGAACTTATGGAAGGTCAGTCGTTCGTATCAAAGAACATTCTCCTTAAATTGTTTAATATTTTAAAAAAAAATACAATCAATATCGAATCAAGATAGCTGAAATTATTTTATTAGCATACCAAATAGTGTTAGGACGGTCTATAAAAAATACAAAATAGCCTGATATATTTAAATATTGGAGGAATGCAATTTAATGTGTATTTCTATGCCTCGAACCATCTATTACGAAACAAACAGTAAATAGCGTATCAGATATTGTCAGCCAAATTATCTTTAGAATAAGCGAAAGCAAAACGCAAATATATCGTTAAAACATCAGATTTGGAAGAATCACTTGAGAAAACAACAACAACAACAACATAATACTTGAGCGTGTGAACATTGTTCAAGTAACAGACTCTTAACTTTATATTACAGCAATCTTAGAGCAACTTATGTATTGTTTCACTGACATTGTACTTCATTTTATTTCCTCATAATAGACATTGTATCGATATTTGTACGCAATTTTGGAACAGTAATGCCAGTACTAAATACGTATACACTCCTTCTAATGCCATTAATAGTTTGATTGTTTCCCGAGTCTAAGAACTGTCACTAAATTATAACATTACCCACAAAACATTCACACCGAACATTAGCTGAGTCAGAAAATAACTGAAATTAATCTTAGGTTCATGAACAACTCGTGGAGTTGTTCATGATCATAATCAATTCATGAATTTTCATAAATTGTTCATAAACAATTCATCAAAAGTTCATGAACTTAAGTTTCATGAACCATTCACCAAATTTAAGTCCGTAAACAATTAATGAAGCTTCATGAAATGTCATGAACGTAATCGCTTCATGAAATGTTCATGAACGTAATCGCTTCATGAACAATTCATGAAGTCCTAAATCAGTTCTTGAACATTTGTTTCAGATCTCCATCGGACAAAGTTCATGAACCACGTGTCCAATTTGTAGGGCATGAATAAAATCATGAACTATTAATGAATAAGCTCATGAACATTTCGTAAACCTCGACAGGGACGGGCCTTTAATTTTTTATGGATGGATTTAACTTCGTTCCTGACAGTACTCTCAGTACTTTGATTTTAAATAATTATAGGGTTGCATAGATCTGGAACGCAGTTCGCAATTCTCGATTCGCAAATTGCATTCAAGTCTGCAGTCCGCCACGAATCACAAATCCCTCGCAAAGTATCTGAATATCAATCAGAACTACACAATCCATACTTCCTGATCAGAAATATAATACTTTCAGAATCAAGTAACGTATGGTCAGATTATATCTAAGACTATCGCACTTTCAGGAACTCTTAATTGATAATTGAAAAGCTGTCTAGTCTTAAGAGGTTTTGACTCCGTTTAAGTTTAATGTACAAGTGTCTTCTATATTAAGAGGTATTAGATAGATCCCCATCTTTGATTTTTCACCCAACAGTTTCTGACACATAAATGACAAACTGTTCAAACGAATTCAATTATCATCTCCACAAGCGCCGTTATTGGCTGAGTGTGTTGAAGATCACGGGCGATGCAATATTAAGTTAAATCTAAGAATATAAGACGGATTAGATTCTATTCATTTAATCAGCTATTTGCAAGACTTCATCAAAATCCTGTCAAAAGGTCAATATTCAGGAAATGCGAGACATTCTTTATGGATACTCCATGTAAAAGAGAACTAAGTGTGCAGTTCAACTTTACTTAGCAATCATTTCCATGTGCTACTACTTCATTGTAACCATGTCATTTTTCGAACTGGTCGTCAATATTTCTCTGAATCCCAGCTTGATTACAAGAAAACCATTGATGCTAAGCATCAAAGGGCGCCAAAAAAATAAATTAGTCAGCATCACATTTTAGAATTAATAGTGGATTTCAATTTAAAACAATTTGTTTTTTAAAGGAGATATTTGTCGTTGATAAAATATGCTCCCTTCAGCAATTGAAGAAAGTTGCGTAAAGACTGAATCACTGCATAGCAGAATCTCAATCACTCACACGATCATAACCAAACAGCGATCACTTAACAAACATCTAAATGACGCATGAATGTTAAACTGGTTCCCGTTCCATGTCGCAATGCACCTCGTACTCACAGTGTCAGCGGGAACCAGTTCATTCTCCCATTACCCCCCATCTGCATTCCATAAGGACACCGAGCTCCAGCGTGGCGCCAATGAGACATTCTCATTGTGATTCTATCAAATAGTCGAATCTGCGAACAAAGGTCATCCTTGATATAATTTGGAAGTCCGACTTTTACAGTAACTCTTTGTACTAAAAGAACCAGGCAAATAGGAAAAGTTTGGTTAAACCAGACAAAGCTAAGAACAGTTGTTATTATAACGGAGATGTTATAATAGTTAGCAGACTGAACCTTTTTGGCGTCGATCCAAAGGTATCTAACCGCATTATCCAAAATAAAAACAATCATGGATGAATCGTACGTCATATTTTCGCAAAAGAAAGACAAGCAAAGAAAAGATTTCCGACTTATACTAATCATAGTTATTTTGGTCAAGTAATTCCAGTAGTCTTCTAGTATTGCTGAAGACGATTTTCCTATTGTTTTGATTGGGGTTTAACGCCTTACGAACAGCCAAGGTCATTTGGAAACCTCTCCAGTTTAACGTCTTACAAGCCTAATGCCAAAAATTAATATCTCAAAAAGGAGGGGACAGATTTTGGAAAGATTTATTTATTTTATAGGTTTCCATGATATAAACTGATTTACCGTAAGATTTTTTATAAAAAAAATGATAATCCTTTGACTAGGCACCTTTTTTCAAAGATTACAGAAAAAAACACATACGTTTCATACATGAAAACTCACGGTAAAAAGATGCTAAAGCACATTATCAATTTCATTTGGTAAAGAAAACTAAAAGTCACTATGCAATATCTACAGAAATTAATATTTTTTTATTTTTCAACAAGGGCAACAACTCTTGCATTTTAAAAAAAATGTAAAATGAATTGAAGTATCTAAGGTAACTAGCATTGAAATAATGATAATTGGGCCATACTATTTTTGTAATAATAACATTTTCGTGTAGCATTAAGAAGATGCACGAAAGACCGGTGTCTACAAGATTTCACAATTTCACAACAAAAAATAATCAAGTTGAAATCGAAGAAAAATCGTGACATCATGACATCGTGAAAGTTTTAAGAAAATCGTGAAATTGTGCAGTCGTGATATCACGAAATCGTGGAATTTTGAAGAAAAATTGTGAAATCTTGAAATCGTGAACTTGTGAAATCTTGAAGTTGAAATGTCACCACCGGTCTTTCGTAGATATATCAGAAAAGTACAGTATTTGGCTAAGAGGACCTTAAACCTTAATGAAATCTGATTAGTTCTGGGTAGGATTTGAACTCAAAGCGATGAAGGGACTAGTGATTACTGGTCAGACACTAGGCAGAACACAGTAAAATGATCCTGTACGGCAGTGTCACGTCACATTTCCTTGTATTAAAATGTCAGATTTCGCGGAGACATTAATTTTCATGATAGAAATGAAGACGTTTATTCTCTCCGAGAAAAATATTTTCAGACTTTTTACTCGTACATTTAATCACGTGGATTGTTACCGGAAATTGAGCAGACTGAAAAGACAGCAACTATAAGGTTTCTTCAGGATGGCGATTAGTGTTGTAGTTTTTCCTGTCAGTCTTAATTCTGATTAAAATGCAAAACAACAACAACAAAAAAACAACAAACAAATGGATTGCTTGTGGCAAAATAAGCCGATTAAATGCTATACTAGAAAAACGTCCATAGTTATTTTGTTTTCGTGTTGTTCTATGACGTTTGAATATGTTATATGAGAAGTTAATTATTGTTTTTCTTCTTTGCATAATGGATACTCATTATAAAATATTGAGTCCGAATTATTTCAAAATAACATTTATGACCCAAATAACTTAGCAAACAAGGCTGTGACAATGAAATAGCACCAGACAACAGTTTGGGTTCCGGCTGACCTAAGTTTAGATCAGTCGTTTGTGGCTCCACTTACCAATGGAAAGGTATTTCATATTTTAACTATGAACACAAGAACACGGTAACTGTGACATTCTAAGGTCCCGTGGAATTACTTCTTTATAGTCCATGCTTCTTGTTTTCACTAACAGTGAATAAAAAAAGTGTGTTCGAGGAAAAACAAGTAGTTCAAATTAACAAATTTCTATATCAGTTTCACAATTATCATGTTTTATTGTAAACTTACAACTGAGTTACCAAAGGTTAACGATTGAGATACACATTCAGTGGCCCCTAGAAAACAGATTATGATGTCACTAAGTTCACATGGTTGTTGTGATGTTATATATTTCAGTGGGGTTAATATAGTTAAGTTATACCAACACGATGGTGTGTTCACCAAATCACTTTTCCTGGACTATTCTGACCAGTACAAACCTACCCCTCCACTAGGAGCCGGCAACTGCTCCACATTTTGAGGAAGATGGATATTTTTGTCACATTTTAAGGGAAGGGTGACCGGAATTCAAACCCTAATCGCGGGTTACAAGTCTTGACTGGAAAACAGCCGTGGCCTTATTTTTCATAAAAAAGTATATTAGTACACGAAGAAGCCAGTCAATTACTTTTAGTATGGCATTCTAGCTTGTCATCCTTGATCCCATAAAACACATGTATTTCATTGTAATGGCAGCACGAGAATGATAAAGAATTTCAATTTGATCAAAATCTGTTTGAAGGAAAACTGACTCGTTTGATACACAGGCCGTGAGCAAAAATCGAATGTGTTTTATGATAGGAAACGTTCGTAAAACAATTAGCAAGGATTTGACGTCAATTTTCTTATATAATTTACAACCTAACATTTTCTACAGCTTCCGAATTACGAGAAGAACTTTATTTTATCTATACTTGTATCGTTTTCGTTTCCATCAATATCTGTAACTCTCACGTGAGTGCTCTAAAATAACCGCAAGGGACACAAAGTCATTCATTACAAATACTTCAGAATTTCACGACTTTCAAATCAGAATATTTAAATAAAGACAAAATAAATGTCAAGACGTGAAGTTAGACTCTTAAGTCTGTCAAAATGTTTGTATTGGGGCGCAAATCAACCGCATACTCCAAGTAGTTAAGCTCTTAACGCACTACTTTCGGCTTTCCTTCCGCTTCGAACCTTTAAAGTGTTCGTGCAGACAAATTGTCCATTAAAAAGAACATTAAACAAGAATCATTAGACAACAATACTTTTCTTACACTATAATTTGAAAGAAGGCAGCCAATACTAAAATATAATTTAAAATATAATAATAGTAATTTTCTCACCGCGAGACGTATACTTTGTATTTTGTTTATATAGATGTTTTGGGATAGAAACTGTTTTCAGGACAGTAATGGGAAAAACGAATTTAAGTACGGTTATATCTGTTTCGAAGCAGTATCGTAACAACAAAGAGTTTTTCGGATAAGAGAGGTTTTCGGATAAAAGAATTTTTCGGATAACAGAGGTTTTCGGATAAAACAGATTTTCGGATAAGAGAGGTTTTCGGATTGGGCCAGAGAGTTTTTTTCGGGTTAGAATGTTTTCCGTATCGTATCGAGTTCTCGGGTAATTAAGAGAAATATTTTTAACGTTATAACTGTAACAGAGCACATGTGTATAGAGTATAATGACTCATATATCATTAAGGAATTATAACAGAATTTACAACAAAACGTCTTAAAGAAATTTATCTTCTAGATTTAATGCTCTATAAAATTTCATAGAAATTGCATTTCCGAGAATATTCAGAATTTACTTGAAAAGTTATCCCTTTACTAAACTGATATAGACACACCCATATTCATGGCTGCATGGTTAGAGAACAGATAGCAGAAGCTGCTGAGTTTTTATTGTTATATCAATCTGATATGCCTGTCTATTACAAGCTGTGCAGAAAATATAGCGCAGTCGTTTAGATGACTCAGAGACATAAACAGGACCTAGGTTTGGTCATTTAATCAGTACATCATGAACATAAAAAGGCAGGGAACGAGAAGCACTAGACAGTATGATTATATAATATGACTGTTTCAGAGATATTTTTCTTTGGGGTTTAATAGTTTTAGGTATCAAGGAAGAGAAAGACCCCAGGTATAAACCAGATAGATTTGTTCTAGCCTCGGGTGGTCTGTGTTGGATTCAAACTCACGGCAGTGAGTGGCTAGTGATATCCTGTCAGAGAAAGTAATCACTCGGACGTGGAGGCTACCCCCCCCCCCGAATTGGTTTAATGGCAGGATTTGATCCTACCATCTCGAAACGTTTGCACAGTATATTTTACTGTTTAACTACGTCATATAGTTTGAAATCTTTATTTAAGGTTACCTTATTTATCAACAACATCTCGGTTAGCTATGGCAATTTATTGCTTTAACAAAATACCGGGATTAACAGAACAAACCCTTTCCTTATCATCCCACAAATGACTCATACAGACCGTGACAAATGAACCAACACCAGTGGCACAATCTTTTAATAACTACCCGCATGCGAGGTACCACGTTTCCAACTTTTTTCCGTATTTAAAAGCTATATTTACAACGTTTACGTGCGTTTTGTAATACCGCAAAATTCACAAATTCAAAATAAACATTTTTTTATCATAAGTAAAGGAACGATAGAAAACTTCATGTCAAAAATATTTAATTATTTAAAAAATATACAGCTTTGTTTAATACAACAGGTCTTATCACCGTAGATTATAATGTAAATGATCACATTACGATACCATGTTTATGAGATATAATGGCGTAATATTGCAATTTTATGTCGCTACATACAACGATAAGATTGGTAACTCTAAAAACACTCATATCATTCATCAGGTACCTGTAGCGTACGTTACAGATTTTATAGGTTACCTTTTTGAAATTACCGTAAAAATCACACAATGATGGCTCTCACAGCCTACAGGAAGACTTTCTTATTTACAGTTTATAACTTGTCTAGACAAAAGATGGCGGATAATGGGTGGGGTAGGTCTACTCATTTAGAAATATCCAAAAGACTAAAACAGCAGCAAAAAAATGCGAAGAGAAAAGCAGAAATCTAGCAACAAATAATTGTTGATAAAAACATGGTCAGTCTGAAAAAAAGATGTTCGAATGTTTGCTTAACCGAAATATCTATGTTAAGCGGAAAGTACTTTATATCTAATTACAAATAGAAACATCTGTTGCGAGGACACGAGGTACATATTCATTACCACACATATTTATGAAGGCCTGCCTACTTTGGACTTTATCATCAGCGACTGAACATATGGCCAGCTAGTTAAGTCAGCGCGAATATGACTATTTTTCTGTCCATAGCCTGCAGTTAGGGCTACATCGTTCAACATCTTGTTATTAACCTGACCATGTGATGTTTTCATAGTAACCATTTCAAAATTCTTGCTAATATTTACAAGACAATCATTTGATAGGAACCAATACAAATTGTCGTGTGAAAGCTCCGGGTATAAACTTTACAACAAACAGTATGCATAAACATTTGGCGTGGAATGCATTATCTATTTAGAGACTATGACTGTTAAACGGCCAGTAGCCTTTTGAATTTAGTAATACAGAACAATAGATAAAATGATAGTATAGTATAGTAAAATAAAAGAAATATATTTCATTTGCTCTAAAACAATATTTACATAATGCCTTTCTATAGTCACATCTCGTACACATGTTGTCAGATGCTTTTTCTTATTTCTTGCAATATCGTTGAAAAAATACTGTGCTATATTTCTATATGTTAAGAATATTTTGGAATGTTTTTATTGCAAGTAAAAGTCAGTTTCACTGATAAAACATCTTTCTAGGTAAACTAAGGCATACTTTAATTTTAACATCCAAAAAGATAACGGGGCTTTAATAAATCTTAAACAACATCATATTATGTACGACAACCATGATTTATTACTCCAATCTCTTGTATACATTTAGGCATATACACCAGAAAATGGAGGTCTATTTATAAATAAAATTCATGATTACGTCAATTAAAACAACGTAATTAAACATGATTTATAAAGTGAAGATAATATTCCATAAAATTTGCCTTACAGCGAAGAAGCGAAACAGTGATTAAGTACTTATTCAGAATGTTAAGATGTATTCACCAGACGACCTGTTGTATTCAAGTGTTAATAAGAAATAAATCTGAAATCTATTGGATGTATCAATATATTGTGTAGAATGCATTCAAGTTTAGTTTATGGCGTTCGTAATAAAACTGTAGAATGTATTAGAATCCAATAAATATATTCTTAATTAAACACTGAGGTACTTGAAGCCCCCTGTTGTTGTGATAGACCCTAATCTTGAGTTTGTCCCCGTGGCCCTTTTTTCGTAGAATTCTAAAAAAAGCTATGAAGTAAAGCTGATTGAATCTGCTGAAGTCGTCAGAGACTTTATAAACGATATAATAATACTCAAGATTCAATTTGACACCTGTTTCTTTAATTCAATTTAATACACAACTACAAATATTTTATTGCATTAAAACAAATGCATGTTTTACAACCAATACAAAGTAAATAAATGAAGTAATATAGTATTAGTTATTCTTCCACGGCTAAGGATGGAACAGTCGCTAGGAGATTCAGACTGTTTGCGCAGCATTTAATCCAAGTGAAAAAATAATTTGTAAATAATTTGTATTTATGATAATACAATTCATATAATGATACAATATAATCCTCATAATACCACGTGCATGCAGCGTTTTGTTTTATTATTCTACGTAGAAATTACAAGTGTATAATGTACTGACAGACCCAGACTAACGAGATATTATATAAATATTTCACTCATTGTTCCTCAAGTTATTTGATTTGTAGTGAAAGTGTTTGATAACAATTGCAATTACGCGAAAAAAGGGATCGAAGCCTCATTGCATACTGAATAAACTATATATCCATCTAAATAGATTCATGCATGCTACTTAAGGTAGTCAAATGGGAAACATAAATCAAAGTACTGAAAGCACAATTGCATGGCGGATGTAGAAAAGTGTAGTATTTTGGTCTGCATCAAAATTCATGCGCGAATGAAGTTTCCAAAACTTAACCTTCAAAGAAATTCAACATTTTACTGCTTTGTTGTTCCGAACAACAGCAGCAACGTCAGAACTTTGAGTGGTCAAGTGTTCCTAAAACTGACAGATTGTTCTTGTCAAGTTTCAAGAAAAAATCGCTGATCAATAAGATCACTGAACCTGATTGTCCTTTGGAAGCGGATCAATCCATTAATTGAACATTTTTCAAGAAGTTCTGTATTCTAAATAGCTTTCTGATGAGAGATCGTGTCGTGTTTTACCGCAGTCTAATACGTCACATGATGGTCTAATTGTAACAATCTTGACTTGTATGCTTCCTTAGAGCTGTACATTTGTGATTTACTCAACTTTGTCTTGTAACAGATCGATGACAAAAGACACTAAATGAGATACACTAAGATCTTCAGAAGATTTTGTGGAATTTCATTTAAGATAAAAACAATACCAGTTGTTATTCTATGTATATTCAATGCTATAGCTTTTTTATAGTATAAAAGATCTTTTACATTAACCCTGAATAAATAACTGGCAATAAATGCCGCCCAGACAAATTATCACCAATCAGGTACTAAATGATTGTATTAAACGATATGATAGACCGAATTGTTGTCTTTCATGATGGTTACGTGTGAAAGTATATCAATTCAAAAACTCAGCCAAGAAGATGAATTACATAATTAATGAAATTGATGCACGATAAAGTTCACGCAGTGTACACGTGTTTGTAATGATATAAAGGTACAAACTGGATACTGAAGCTGTTTGTACCACCTCGAATGGAATTCATGAAAATACGAGTTTTCTTGAAAAATTATGCCATATATACAGTTACACCTGTGAAAAAATGCCTCTCTTGGGAAAAAATGTTTGGCCTTCATTGACAGGAGGTCATTTTGTTCTGAATGATCAATGATGGTTTTTGAAAGATTGTCTTGGAGGTGGTGCCTAGCGCAAGGTTTGGCTCTATTTTATATTTCATGAACAGTTCATGAAGTACGTATAATTTCTGACAGGGTATTCATAACTAATAAAGGAATCTTATAATGTTACTAAACGTTCATTGTGTACATCTATAGTACGTCTCAGAACTGTAACCACCTATTCATCGGTGTACGTACTTACATCCTTAGCTAACTTCCAACATCTTCATGATAATACTTTTTAAGCGAATCAAATTGCTCCAATTTTCTTTACTTGATTATAGTCCTTTGAAGACAATCGGAACTCCTCGGCGTTTGTCCAAAGGAAAGTGCGTATTTCTCAGTTACGGAAAAGCCCGAGTAGTTACGATTGCCGTGAAGAATGTTAATTATTCATGAATATTTGTTCACGGGTAAATAATGTAATGTTAGTTTTGGTCATTTTTTTATTTATTTTTTATTTTCAAGAACGGAGGGTGGGGGGGGGGTGGCCAACATTTTGAATGTGTACAGGTTGTTTAACGGTCCATTCGACAGATAAGATCATTTTAGAGCCGCCCCAGTGAGGGGGGGATACAGGAGAATCGGGAACTTATATCCCTACACTTATATAGAATATATTTTTCCTTGGTCTTTATCGTGCCCAGTATAATGCATCGATACACGTTTCGCCCTTTAGGCCTCTACCTTTGATTTTCTAAACACAGTACGGTACAACCTCTGTAGAGCAACACCCTGTGGGAGCTGCAGATATTGACCGTTGTTAAGAAGTTGTTGCTCTACAGAGGTTAAATTTATAGTAAATATCAATTTAAGGAAATTTTGAAAGTGTTGATTTACAGAGGTTGTTGCTCTACAGAGGGCCGCTCTACAGAGGTTTTACTGTGTCGTGAACAGTCGATTGAAGTTTATTCGGAAAATTCTTCAGTGACCATTCTCGCTTCGTTAGGCTCCGCTCACTTATAAATGTAGATTTGTTATTGCAATTTTTTTCATATAATTTTAACAGAGTTTCAAAACTGATTGGCGCACATCAAGATTAACTGACAGTGAAATAAGTTTAACTTTAAAAAAAAATAAAAGTAAAATCTTACTTTACAAAACATACTTTTTTTCTTTTTCTATATTTGCCATCAGAATGATCTGACTAACGTTTATCTTCTAGGCCCAATGCTTGAAGCTTTCATCTTTATCCCCCCAAAAAACCTCATTTATTACATGTGTACATCCATTAATCATTTTTAAAACTGACATTAAATAAAGTAACATCAGTAACGTGGCAAATATGGAAACACTTTGCATGTTAGAACTCAAATAACAATAGTGACGTGTTCAAAGACAGATCTTTGAAGAGTGGTGTTTTTTCTGCTTGCAATTGTGTCGCAGTAACATTTTCCTGGTCATTGTTCAAAATCGTTTTAAAGCAATTTGTTAAGTGCCATGTTAAAGGAGTGAGTGTTCTTTAAGCGATATCTAACTTGGCTTGCTGAATTATACATTTGGGATTTGTGAGAATTCTTGTTCATTCATTAATGTTGATAAATACGATGTATAGGGTTTCAAGTTCTGGAACGGATCCGGATATTGTTCGATTTCTGCATTGTCCCCTACAATGACGTCACTGTTGATGTTGAAATGTCTGATAATTCTACAAATGTTCTAGCAATATGCCAACATATCGTATTCGAAATATATTTGTGGCAGTGTGTTACTTGTCGTATAGTAAATGATTCCAATAGTTTAAGACCAGTTTATTACATGTATTTATGTAATTCAAACTTAGTCATAATTCCAAATATCGCTAGCGTTAGAAGTATAAGGTCTTCTCTATGCTAATCACATCGGACATACTCGTATTCGAGGACACGATACGCTTCTGTTCAAACTTTTGTTGTCAAATACTCATAGAAAATTTAACAAGTAAGATAAAAAAAGGTTGATAAGACTTGAGATCTTCCTTCAATCTCAAATCAATATTTCACTTTTGATTTTATCAAGTAAGTAATGAAACGAATATAAGTAAAATTGAAATATATAAAAATATTAACTTCCACAATTACACTCCACGACAAGCAAATGTAATGATCAGCAATAAGATTAGAGCAAAAGTTAGAACAGAAAAGAACTGAGAAATGAGATTGGAACTGGATCTCAAATTTTATATACGCTTGTGAAACGAGATTTGTTCGATTTAAGGGTGAGTAATATATAAGATGGATACTAACATACCTTCCTTAGGAACATGATTGCTGATTTCTTCCTCACATTCTTGCTGGGCTATGTCCAAAGCTTCATAATCCAAGATAAACGACATGACCAAACTGAAAAATAAATAATAATCACAGATGTGATATTGCTTGTTATTGTACGGTTCATTGGTCATTATCACTGTATAAATATAAAAGTTTGATTTATCGACACAATAAACACATTTTATACCGTTGAGTTAATTTGCAATTCACATGTATGAAAACATTTGGTATGTGGAAAACAAAGTTCCTTCTACTTTGAAACCGATCCGTTGTGTGCAAAAGTCAATTCGTGGTGTGTGATTTTCAATTTGTTATATACTTGTAGATGAAAACGCACGTTCTGTAGCATTTTAAGTTTGTAATGTCCACTAGACAAGTCAATTTTTTTGTGCTAAAGGTAATTTTGTCATGTGCAAAGAAATAGGGCGTTATAATTATATATGCAAATTTAATTTTGTGCATGACGACTCGTTAATATCAATGATTGATTTTTCCACAAGACAAATTACGTTTTGCACTGACTGAATGTCAATCGTGCATTTTAATTTGCTACATGAACGTAATAAACTGTGTTTCATATATACATAACAAATTGAAAATGAACGATATAAGTCAATGGAAGCGCTCCACATAATATCGACCACGAGAAGTACCGAACATCAGAAAATGTTGTACATAAGACCTTCCTTAAATTAATTGTTAGTTTGACCACGCGACCCTAACTTTTAGCAGTGGGAAGGGAGGAATGTAATGTTGGTGAAACACATAAAATAAGTGCATACATAATTATTTCATTAGCCAATACCACATGAGTCTCGCTAATGTCTGTTAGTTCACTTTGTATGCTTGTGTGGAGGGGGCGGGGTTTATCCGTATAAAGTACGAAATGTTAATTTCAAATAGTTTATACAATTCAAATGATTTCAGTATATTATTGTTTTATTTCAAATGAAACTTATATACCGCCAATTTTTTGTTTCGATTATAAGCAATTACTTGGAATTCCACGAAGAAACTCAAAACCATTGTCAAACACTTCTGAAATAAATTCAGTTCAATTGAATTTAAGAATTCGATTAAAATTAGAATTTCGCGCTGGTCTCTCGTGTGATAAGATAAATCGTCACGTGACGAAAATCGGGACATTTAAAGATTAAAACAGTATGGTCACAGGGGTAAAAATAATTGGAGAATCCGGGTATCGATCCCGGTACCTCTCACATGCTAAGCGAGCGCTCTACCACTTGAGCTAATTCCCCAACTGGTGCCATTTATATTATCATTGTGAATAAAATATATTTTGTCGTAACGACATGTTATCTAGATTGGACAATGAAATTCGCCAGTGAAATGTTTTTTTTATTCACCTCGTAATCATAGGCACTCGATTCCGTGATTTTTATACGTTTACAGACGTTATTTTTCAATTTCACTCATCAAACAACGCAAATCTGTCGAAAGAAAAATCTTATTTTTTTCCCTTTTGAGTGTATAAAATACTCCAAGGTAGTGGCAAAATAAGCGTGGGTCCCGGCTTTCCTTGTAAAAGCTATCAAAACGTTTACAGTTGGGGCACACTACAACGAAAGCAAGGTTCCCGGAACGCACGTGCAGATTAGAAGGTAAGCCGGTGTTTTTATACACCTAATATAAAGGAAAAACATGAAGATTTTTCTTTCGACAGGTTTACGTCTGTAAACGTATAAAAATCACGAAATCGAGTGCCTATGCTCGTAATATGATCCGTGGGTGTAAAATACTGGAGAATCCGGGTATCGATCCCGGTACCTCTCACATGCTAAGCGAGCGCTCTACCACTTGAGCTAATTCCCCGACTCATAATATATGTAATATTATAGTGAAATTTGTCATTACGACATCTTGATAGCTTGGACAATGAAATTTGCAAGTGAAATTCTTCTTAATTAGAAATGGAAATGCTGCATGGAGTAAACTACAATATGTTTCATATAATTGCTTAATGTCCACTTATCTAAGTGTCATTCAATGAAAAAATTAGCATAATTTTGTAACTAAAAATAAAATACCCTCAGGCCACGTTGTACTCTCTTTGTTCACTCAATGGATATATTGAAATAAAATTGTCGATCCTTACTGACGTTTATATATTGCCTAGAGGTAACATTTGTCAGAAATTAACGATAATATCGATTTCTTAAAAAAATCTGGCCAGTGTGGGGGTCGAACCCACGACATTCGCGTTATTAGCACGACGCTCTAACCAACTGAGCTAACCGGCCACTTGTACAAACCAGACATTAACAAAATTTAAAAAAAAACGCAGTCTAAAGTGTTAATAGTAAAACTATATAAGAATATGAACTTATTAATAAAATAATTATATAAACTTGAAATGTGCTGTATTCATACTTCAATGGTGAATTATTCTTACTAGGAAAGATATACACCTTACATATAATAGTAGTACACTATGTCATCATTGTTATAGTAATCGATGTTAGCGCAAATAAATTTCTGGCATTACGACATTTAGATTATGAACATTTAGCAATGTTTTGAAACATATTGTAGTTCATGCAGCATTACCATTCCTAATAATAATAATAAAAAAACATTTCACTGGCAAATTTCATTGTCCAAGCTACATAACATGTCGTTACGACAAAATCTATTTTATTCACAATGATAATATAAATGTTATCAGTTGGGGAATTAGCTCAAGTGGTAGAGCGCTCGCTTAGCATGTGAGAGGTACCGGGATCGATACCCGGATTCTCCAGATATTTTTACCCCTATGACCATATGCTTTAATCTTTAAATGACCCGATTTTCGTCACGTGACGATTTATCTTATCACACGAGAGACCTGCGCGAAACTCTAATTTTAATCGAATTCTTAAATTCAATTGAGCTGAATTTATTTCAGAAGTGTTTGATAATGGTTTGGCGTTTCTTCGTGGAATTCCGAGTAGATCTAATTGCTTATTGACGAAAAGAAAATAACTGACGGTATATAAATTTCATTTGAAATAAAACAATAACATATTGAAATCACTTGAATTGTATATTAAACTATTTTGAAACTAATATTTCGTGCTCCGTTTTAATATGACTTATGTTGAAAGATAAATTCCGTTCATCTCCATTACCTATACATATTTGTGCAACATGTGTATGATTCTTTGTTTAAAGTTATGTCTGTTTTGTTTGTTCAATTTATCGTTTAATTGTAAATCACGTTGACAGTTTATGTTGTTATTTATGTATGTAGATGATGTACTATGTACACGGCTGAATAAAATGTCTGTCTGTCTTTATACCGGATAAAGCCCCGCCCCTTCCTCCATCCAAACTATCACGCCAACTGAACTAACATATATTCACGAGACTGATATTGCATTGGATAATCAAATAATTATCTACATTATCTACTTTAAATGATTTTTGCAAAACAAGATTAATTTGAACAGGGACGCCATACTACATTGTATCAGAGACGTGGATTTATAGCATCTGATTTATGATAAAGTTACATTATGTAATAAAAGTTATTGGCAGCGGTGGGATTCGAACCCACGCCTCCGAAGAGACTGGTGCCTTAAACCAGCGCCTTAGACCGCTCGGCCACGCTACCGGGTCAGTCAATATATCTCAATAACCACAGAAGGATTAATGGTAACATATTATACATTCATATTTTATGGAAACCCTATCATTATGTAAGCATCAATGTAAATGTACATTTTTCTATTAATATTCTATTTGATAGAATTTCAGTATTGTAGCATATTTCAACTTAATAAAACGATGTGCTTCGTATTCGTTAGTTATAAATTGTAAACAAAGCTCATGTACTATTTATACTGATAACACTTCAGAGTGTAATTTCTAAACTTTTGTTAATGACTGACCTTTACAAGTGGCCGGTTAGCTCAGTTGGTTAGAGCGTCGTGCTAATAACGCGAATGTCGTGGGTTCGACCCCCACATTGGCCAGATTTTTTTGGGTAAATATTGTTAGCGCTTTACAAAATTCTAACAAAAGAGACCACCGGCAGGCAATATGTACATACACGTCAATAGTGATCGACAGTACTTATATATCTTTTTTTCAAATTTATTTATTTAGTGAAGGAAGATAGCAGAACGTTGTGTGATAGGGTTTTTATATTTAGTTACAAAATTAATACTGTTTTTTTTTATATTGAAATGACACTTAAATTGTGAACATTTAACATGACTGTGTATGAAATAATTTGTAGTTTCCTAAATGCAACATTCTAATTTCCAATCATTGTGGCTGTAATACCAGCTTTTGGAACGCGGGACTCGCTCCTTAAAATATGGAGGGACACGGGACTCGGCGGAAAAAAAATAAAAGGGACGCGGGACACGTGAGGAGTGGTATTAAAGCCATATCAATACAATGAATATTTCATTGGTGAATATCCTATCCCTTTGACCTAGTTATAACACGGCATACTAAAAAGTACAAGATAATAAGATAAAGAACAGTCGGGGAATTAGCTCAAGTGGTAGAGCGCTCGCTTAGCATGTGAGAGGTACCGGGATCGATACCCGGATTCTCCAGTATTTTACATACACGGATCGTATTGTTTTACGAGGTGAATATATTCTTTTCGTCACGTGACAATTTTAATCGAATTCTAAACTCAAACTGAATTGAATATATTTCAGAAACGCTGTAATTACACCGAGTTACTGATGATACACAAAATAAAACTAATGGTACATGTACATTGATTTCATTTGAAATGAAGCATTAACATATTAAAAACATCTGAATTGTAATAATATTATAGGAAACCAATATTTTGTACTTTATACCTAATAACACCCCCACCGTCCGTCTGAGCGTACAAAGTGAACTGACATCTTACGTGACTGGACGTTTTTGCAGAATGCAGAGCAGAACTAATGTGAAAGAAAATCAGTAAAGTTGCATAATTATCATTGATTGTCTATTATATATATATATACATAGATACACTAATAATGATCTTGTGTTTTTTTGCCCAGAATACCCCGAGATTGTAACTGAGATTTGAGATCGCTCTCAAGTGTTAAACCAAGGGAGCAGGAACAGGTCCAGATGTTATAAAACTTGAGATCGGACTCCGAGCTCAAAACTCATGTCTTGTCTTCAAGTTAAATATTTAATTATGAGATTATTGAGACAATAAGTCAAACAGAATAATTGATCTGAATATGTATTTTAGAAATTAATCACCTCTGGCTGGTCAACCCTAATAATTTGAGAATGGAATAATGAGATTGGGGCTCGAGTACTGCTTTCAAGTTTTATCACCTATTTTTTATTTCTAATTAAGTTGAAGAACGGAACTACACAATGTCAGATTTTTTTAACCCAGATAAATACCATGATTGCATTCGTCAGCATAAGACCATTAATGCTACAAGTAACTTTAGATTCCAGGGCTGATCAAACTTCAGTAATGGT
Source organism: Lutraria lutraria (assembly GCA_964023205.1). Classification (NCBI taxonomy): domain Eukaryota; kingdom Metazoa; phylum Mollusca; class Bivalvia; order Venerida; family Mactridae; genus Lutraria; species Lutraria lutraria. The sequence continues at coordinate 10,657,286 of OZ026848.1, read as the reverse complement.
AAGAATATACAGAAAGTTGTATCAAAACTGAATTTACTGAATAAAGATAAATGCATGTTTTCAAGATGCACCGGCATTGACTTTCATTATCTTCACCCAGAGAATGCTCCAATCTATAAAAAGCTATTTAGTAACGCCAGATGAATTTAAAACACTGAATCAACCTGCTGATAAGCCTATCATGGCAGCTGATAAAGTTACGTGGAACCGAATAGAAAATATACTGGCGCAAAAAATGTTACGCTACATACGTGATTAATATGAAACCTATCTAATTTTAAATGCACCACTGTGTAATTATAGATTGAATGTTACGACATCCTTTTAGTGGAAGTTACTACATGTATGTATGAGTATATAATATGTCATACTTGATATATTATGACCTAAGAATCACAATAATGGTCACTTATACTTTCTGTATAACCTTTCCAAGCTCCAATTTGATACGGAGTTAAGTGTAATCAATATATTTTAAAATCTTTTGGTCCGAATTATGGTTTAATATTGAAATTTTAGTGGACACACATTAAATATTGTTTTTTTTATAATGATATAGGGCCTCCGTCGTCCTAGGACTATGATACTTGACTAGCAATCACTAGTCCTTCACCGCTTTCAGTTCGAATCCCACCCGAGACCAGACAAACACCATATGAGAGGAAGCTGTCCATCTAGCTTACGGAGGATCAGCGGTTCTATATAAACATTACTTTGGTCCTTAATCCCAGCGTTAAAACTAGATAATCGCCAAATTTACCATAGTTGTTGGTGCGACATCAGAGAAATATATATCATAAAATGATGTGATCAGATGTCGCAATGATAGAGGTGTATAAGATGGCTTCAGTGTTCTACTCTAATATTGCGTGTCTGAAAACAACATTCTGTCCTAAATGAGATGCCGTCTACAGTATAATACAACATAATAACAGTTTAATATATCATTCGATCTATGTGTAACAGAGGAATGTAGATAGTTTTAACATTAACATCTATTTATAAATCATGTGTAGTTTATAATGCTGTACTTTCCTCTGATTTCTAAAAGACTACGGTAATTAAGTATATTGTCAAATGCTTTCTGTTTCAGAGTCAGCGAAAGAATGGATTTTTTATCTTAACCTAGTGATGTCTTCAACACAGTAGTGGTTAAATGCGATTCGAATACCAAGGTCGAATATTTTTGGAACATAGAATCCTCATCAGGAATATTTTGTCTAGCGATTGGTACAAAACAAAAATTATATACTTCCGTCTTGAATTATTTAGTAAACAATGACAATATTTTGTTGTATGTCATCTGTATTCAGATTATTCGTCTGGTCATCCATGAGACGGCCTTCGTTTTTTTGATATGTGATTTATTGTCAGAAAGATTAAGTCAAACATGTAATTTAGTGTGTATGAAATGTCAAAATGGAGAATAGTTGGAACTATTTATGATTATTATCACACTGGTACTTTCAAGGCTCCGTGACTGCTATTTACATAACATTAAACCTATCTTAAAAAATACGGCAAAACTCGATTTATAAATAAACGGCCGCAAAGAAAAGACAATGTGTAGTATTATATGACGTTTTACAACTGCTATAATAAACAAAAAAGAAAATGTAAGTTTTTAAACGACGCTTTACCCGAGGACATACTGACTGACGTTTTTTGCAGCGGTCCTAATGTTTCCTACAGCGAATTCAAAAGTACGAAAATAATTGAGGACGAATCACATTTACATGAATATCTAAATTATTTGCGAAACTAAGAGTTTTGAAAACCTGGGATATTGATATCGCGTGTAACGGTGTACGTCCATTAAATGTGCAGATTAAACTGCTTCAATGAGACTTCAGTAACAGGAGAAGAAGATGGATTGAATATATTGTTATCGTCTTGTTTTGAACTTCCATTTCTTTGACAAATTTGAATAAGCTTCGTTATCTCCGTCTTTACAGTGGCTTTGTTGACTTTATGTTTTGTAAATAAGTATTTGGTACTTTTGCATGAATCATGTTCATTGACTTTAAAGCAAAAACTCAATTTAAGATGCCTTTCCAACCAAATGTCCTGAACTTTGATATAATTTTTTATCCTGGTTTTACCATTATCCTATGGGATTTCGTGAATAGTATTATCCAACTTCCGTTTTGAAACAAACAGTCCTTTATAGAAATCAAAGGATATCATTATGAATATTGAGAAGTTAGTCACCAAACAGTAATTAAATGAGCCTGGTCAGACTGCATGAATACGCAGCTAGTCTGGTTCTATCCTTGTAACAAAATGTTTTGCGGTTTCGATTCTGGCATTGTTAGGGTAGAAATAAACCGAACATGGCGATACAGTCTGAAACATAATTAATGAAGTGGTATTATAAATGGAGAGGTGGCTACATGATTTACGCTGCGCATACTTATCAATACTTGTAGTTTGTAGAAACACTGGGCGCTTCATTCCATCCATCCATAAATAAAACACGTGGACAAATCAAAGAACTGTAAGGGAATTTGTACCGAAATGCACATAACAACGCTGTCAATTATGCACGAGAGCAATTATGGATGATTCGGAATTACTGACAGAACGTATCATATCTTTAGAATTGTGTCAGTTTCCACTTTAGACAAAATCAACCAAATTCTCATGGAATGACATTGAATCTAAATAATGCTTCTTAATGAAGTATTTTGCTATGGTATATAAATCAAGATTCGCGTTGTTGAGATAGGCGTAATTTTATCTCTGAAATCTTTTAACATCTTCGATAAATCAGGTGACTTCACGACTAACAATGCGGTTTAATTAACCTGTTAGATATCATTGGAGCGAACTTGACAATGTCAGGAATTCCAAGAAAATAAACCAAAGTCAATCGATGGAACGACTTACAGATTAATAATGTAAAGATATCTAATAGTTATTCACTGTTTTTTATCATTCTGTTGTTGGCAAGAATCGAGAAATATCAGTGATGTTTTTGCCGTTTTTTTTTAATTTTGTCTCATACATCTGATGAAAATAATATGTTTCGGTTTTAAACTGAGAACTTTCGATATGCGCATGCGTGTAAGTTGTTAAGCATTCTACGTGCGCATCGGCAGGTGCACAGTTGCAATCTTACAAAAATTACATTGTGCCTTCTGACATGCCGCATTGCGCTGTAACGTTGTCCATTCGCACAATTGACATTTCATACTATATTTTGACTTCTATTGTTCGCGCAATTTTCAGAATTACATCGTAATTTTGGGAAATGAATTAACGCATAGTTCGTATATCTGTGCAACATATAATATTATTGCATTATCCACTCTTTATTTTATTGTTCGTATCTCAGTTATATTACTTACTTTATGAATTACTGAAAAGATAATGTTAACATGCTCATGTTAGAAATGTTACATCGAAGCATGCCACACGTACAACGTAAGCAAGCAAAATGCCTAATGTCATAATTTGTACCACGAATTATGAAACTGGGTGCCGCTAGCTGTTCTTGACCAGTCACCAGATACAGGAATGCTCCGCCCACTCAATCACGTGATGTTACAACGCGAAACCTTCGACAAGCTAAATCCAAGATGGTTGACAGACAAACGTATAAATCCCTAAGGCAGGTGTAAAATGCACCGATATTTGGAATATTAATAACTGTTTCAGTTCATTACAACTAATACAGTTCCATACAGCAAAGTCACGGAAAACCGAACCGCTTCCGAACTTGACCAAAAGTCCTATTTCAGGTGATTCCGGTTTTCAAGGAATCCGGTTGACAACGGGTATATACTTTTTAGTTTTTACCCTTCAAATGCTAATTACAATTCACATCCGAGGAACGACCAAACATAGAATTAAATAACAGGTTTCTTGTTATTTAACGAAGGTATCATATTATTCTTTAATGTGGTTCTGAGTGAATAACTGACAGCAAGTCTTTCGTATGCAGTTACATGTATTATTTAGTCATATGAATTATGCCACCTATACTAGTAATAAAATATGTTACTTTTAATGCTTTGTCTGCAATGTTTTGATCGAAAGAAGTTGCTTTAAAAAGTTGTAAAATAAGTTCCATTTATGTGTTTATTTCTTGTTATAAGAATCTTGTAAAAGCTGTGTATTTGACAGAGGTGTATGCGAGTGTTCTAAGTTATAACGACTTCGGATAGAAAATAGCGACAGCGTTCTGAACATCACGTGACCTATGCTTAATGTCCTGAAAAGTATGACTTGGAATATATCATTTTCCTAAAGTTATTAGCGACACTAATACATCGCTATGGTAACCAAGACATTTTATCCAAAACCTACTATACCCATTTCATTCAGTGACAAATTGTCGTCAGATAAACTTGCCAAAAACTCTTTGCTTATAGGACATAGGATAACTTCTATGTCACAATTCATGATTGGAGTGTGTCGAAGACGTATATTGAAAGGTAATGATAGGAAAGGTTTTATCACAAAATATATTCTTTGCACGCACATTTTGTCACGTGATATCACCATTCATATAGCATTAATTAATGATCTAAACTCGCTTTTTTTCTCTCGGCCTTGGAAGAAGCTATTGACGGATTAGGTTTTGTCATCAGTAAAGTTAATGAAGATGATTATCATTTAATGTCTCGTGCGTACCTTTGATGAAAACTAAACCAAATGAAATGAATAAATGGGAGTTGATCCTAGTCGCATAGCTGATGGAATTGGATTCCAATAGTAGCATAAATATTATATCATGTAAACTAATCGACAAACAGGCATGCAAGGGTTCTGTTCTGATGCATGCGATACTATATATTATTTTATTACAAGTTTATTTCAATGTCTCAGTTCATACAAGTATGAAAACATGAATATTAACATGCTATACAAACAAATTGTTACAGAACTTACAGAACTCGCTATTATCACACCGTATACCCCGAAGAGCCGAACACAGTTGCTCAGGCGAACACAGTTGCCGATAAATTTTACAGTTTCGAACTAAAAATTAGTATCGGCTTAATTTAAAGTTATCTTGAAGGATCCGAACAAAACCAATCATGTACATTTATTCGCTATTGAAAAAGGAATAAATACTCCAAATTGTGAGGAAAACCGTGCATCTTTCAGCGAGAAATCGCTAGAAATGTCTGCTATTTTTTAAAGAAAACGCGTAATCTGATGAATCCAGATACATAAATGCATATTTACACAAAAGTGAACCTTTTTAAAGATACCATCATTTACTCCAATCTACCTTCTCTCAATATGCGAAATCCAAGCTTTCCATTCCAATTTTCCGCAGAGATATTGATGCATAAAGTCGGCCTGTCCTCGTATTTTTGAGAACGTCAAGCACAGTTTATTGTAAAAGTTGCGAACCTCGAATACAGTTAGATCGTTAGATATGATAACGCTTAACACAGTCGCCATACACTTCTTACAGCATCCTTTTCTAATCGTTTAATGTTATATGTATATTTACTGATATTGATTTAGACCTAAAAGAAATACAATTACGTTACTATAGCATTTAGAAATGGATTCTTTTTAAATATATGAATCAATTTAAGACTGAATGCCAATAATTGATAAGTCTATATACTACAGTATGTGAAGATATGTTTGGTAATCGGACTATATTCGTACTGAAAATATTTATATACGGTCGAATAACAGTCTCACGTACAGGAGTGATGCAATTACTCACAAAATTCTAGGCCCTATTTACTTTTTATTTCATTGCACTAAATACTAATATGTACGAGTACACCGCTAGGAAAAGGCCATTATATGGGCACTTTCCGGAAAAATCATAGAAATTATGTTTCATCAAAAAGATCTGAGGGAATTATATTGCTTTTTCCCTGGTTGTCTGTTGTTATGTCCGTCCGTCTATCTGTCAGTCTGTCACAGATCATTTCCGCTCTGTAACTCTTTAGCCTTTCGGAGGGTTTTCAAGTAAGTTGGCTTATATGTTAACTATATTATGAAGGTCTGCATAACACATTCAAGCTGCTTGCTTTATTTAAGTCAAGGTCACAGACGTCATAGAAACAACATTTACAGTGTAGGATTTACAGCCTGACCATGCATTGTACAATTATGGCCCTTAGGCACAGCACTTTCTTTCGCTGGTCTCATTCACTGTGATTTCTAATTTAATTTCTTGAATATTTAACGTAACTGAAACTCACAAGACCTAAATGTTCCAACCCTAATCCAAACCCAACCCCACAACCAACCTCTGGTGTGTACGAACAGACAGACTGTGACGGACATTTTTACTGCTACCTATTATCCATATAGCCATCTAATATTCATCCGTTCGCTATGACGGACAGATGGACGGACAAAGCGACATCTATATACTATTATACACGTATATCTCGCCCGGACAATTCCGCGACTATATACTTAGCTTTCAAGACGCATAAAAGTTTATAACTAAAACATAGTATCTAAGGCAGTTTTCATAAACATGTAGTTTTTCTATCAGAAAAATGTATCTATTTATACTACGTATAAGAAAAACACAACGAAAGTCGCGCTTCATTCGGACTTAGGTCGACAGTATTATATCCTCTTTGTAAAATGTATGTACGTATAACACAGATAATCGACAATTTTGGGTTTAAAAGTCTAAAAAGGGTGCGGTAAGAAGTGTATGGCGACTGTGTTAAGCGTTATCACATCTAACGATCTAACTGTATTCGAGGTTCGCAACTTTTACAATAAACTGTGCTTGACGTTCTCAAAAATACGAGGACAGGCCGATTTTATGCATCAATATCTCTGCGGAAAATGGGAATGGAAAGCTTGGATTTCGCATATTGAGAGAAAATAGATTGGAGTAAATGATGGTATCTTTAAAACGGTTCACTTTAGTGTAAAAATGCATTTATGGATCTGAATTCATCAGATCACGCGTTTTCTTTCAAAAATAGCAGACATTTCTAGCGATTTCTCGCTGAAAGATGCACGGTTTTCCTCACAATTTGGAGTATTTATTCCTTTTTCAATAGCGAATAAATGTACATGATTGGTTTTGTTCGGATCCTTCAAGATAACTTTAAATTAAGCCGATACTTATTTTCAGTTCGAAACTGTAAAATTTATCGGCAACTGTGTTCGCCTGAGCAACTGTGTTCGGCTTTTCGGGGTATACGGTGTGATTATGTGATTATCATTTATTCATTTGTGGATTCGATTACTTTATACTTCTTGAAATTCACATGCTGAGTTCAATTGTGCAGTGTCTACTACTTCGAGTGTGGTCATTGCAGGAACTGACATATTGTTTTTGTAGCTCCGGGAAATTGATGACAATCTCTCCACCAGGAGATAACAATTTCTCGAAATATCAACATAGACAGTGAGTCTGATGAGGACAATATTTAGATGTATCATTAGCATACCTCGGCTTAAGAAATAGACAAATTTAAAGTTTTAAACCCAAACTTTTTGAAAGTTTTAAGAGAAAAAATCTCCGAAAAGCTCCGAATTAATGGTAAATAGTAATGGTCACCATAGCTTGGTAAAAGGCTTCATAATAATGACAACTCAGCCGTCCATGAGTCCGAGATATTTGTCAGTAATACACCCAGAATGCTACACGCAGTACAACCTCTCCAAAGCAACACCCTCTGGGAGTAGCTACATTATTCTGTTGTTGAGAGGTTGTTGCTCTAGAGGGGTTAATATTACAGTTAAATCGCGCAGTGGGAAACATGTTGTTGTTAAAGGGAGGTTGTTGCTCAATTGAGGGCCGCTATATAGAGGTTGTACAGTATTGTATTAGATTGTATGAATGAATTTGTTTCTATTAAACAGTACATATTTTAGGAGACCTATCATGAATGATATTTTAAGCAAATATTTCGCATATTGATACGAGCACTTTGACAAGTCGTCTGTGTAAACATTATGTTTGAGATTTACCTAATTAACAGTTAGACATTTGTTTTAATGTTAGACATGAGCCGCATGACACTATTAAATTGTACATTGCAATGACATCTCGAAATATATACGTGTACAATGCAACCTCTCTCCAAAGCAACAACCAGTGGGAGAAGCAACATTATGTTGTTGTTGTTAAGAGGTCGTTGCTCTAGAGAGGTTGAATTAAAGGCTAAATAGTGCAGTGGGAAAACCATGTTGTTTTGAGAGGAGGTTGTTGCTCAAGAGAGGGCCGCTCTGAAGAAGTTGTACTGCTCATACATTGCACTATCAAACATAGTTCGCCAATATTCCAGAAAGAAATAAGTATTTAAATACAGATACATGGTAGTTCATTAGTATCTATACTGGTTATGTTTTATATGTCATTTAGATATATATATATATCGTGAAAGGAGATGTTATATGACACTTATTGCCACAGTACGTGATTTATCACCATCGGCACGCTGTTGCTTTTGTCTGATTAAAGTGTAATACAAGGTATGTACGATGCAGGGTGAAACATATTTGTTATAAATATGTATCATAATGTTTTATCTAATGATAAATTCGCGTGAAAAGATATTACAATATAACAAACCAATGTCTGGTGTACATAGTTACGTCTTTTCAATAAGATCAGATTCATAACAGATCACTTTTGTAGCAGGTATTGGTAATTTGACATACAATAGGTGTTTCATATGTGATCATATAATAATATAACAGGTGTTTCAAATGTGACCACATAATAATATAACAGGTGTTTCATATGTGATCACATAATAATATAACAGGTGTTTCAAATGTGACCAAATAATAATATAACAGGTGTTTCATATGTGACCACATAATAATATAACAGGTGTTTCATAATTATGTGATCACATAATAATATAACAGGTGTCTCAAATGTGACCACATAATAATATAACAGGTGTTTAATATGTGATCACATAATAATATAACAGGTGTTTCATATGTGACCACATGATAATATAACAGGTGTTTCGAATGTGACCACATGATAATATAACAGGTTTTACCAATGTGATCACATAATAATATAACAGGTGTTACAAATGTGATCAGAAAATAATATAACAGGTGTTTCAAATGTGATCACATAACAAATTAACACGTGTTTCACATGTGATCACATAATAATATAACAGGTGTTACATATGTGATCAGAAAATAATATAACAGGTGTTTCAAATGTGATCACATAATAAATTAACACGTGTTTCACATGTGATCACATAATAATATAACAGGTGTTACAAATGTGATCAGAAAATAATATAACAGGTGTTTCAAATGTGATCACATAACAAATTAACACGTGTTTCACATGTGATCACATAATAATATAACAGGTGTTACATATGTGATCAGAAAATAATATAACAGGTGTTTCAAATGTGATCACACAATAAATTAACACGTGTTTCACATGTGATCACATAATAATATAACAGGTGTTACATATGTGATCAGAAAATAATATAACAGGTGTTACATATGTGATCAGAAAATAATATAACAGGTGTTACATATGTGATCAGAAAATAATATAACAGGTGTTACATATGTGATCAGAAAATAATATAACAGGTGTTACATATGTGACCACATTAAACAGCAAAAATCAAAGCACATACAATTATGTAACATAAATATTTTGATAAATGTGATCAATGCCGTTTGTTTTATTTTACCTGTACGAATGTACACTTATACGGCTTTTAAAAAAACATGTTTCTGTCTGTAATTATAGGACAGATAAAGTAACATGATCCACTTTGATTAGAACATGGAATGTTTCGTAAATTAATAAATTTGAAATAAACCGACTCAGTAAATTGGTATGATTATGTATCATACTGGAAATTGTTATTTGAAATATTAAAGCAATTACTGTGATGGACATACATTCAAATGTATATTCATTCGGTTCACATTCCAACTTGTGTTTAAGACGTTTTGTAAATAAAGACAACAGCTGCATTTATTTCCAAAAACACAAGTTGACACTTTGATAAAGGGCTTGACAAACCCATTATTATTCTCACGAATTGGTCAATATATATCACATTTATATGTATATACAAAAACCTAATAAAGGTCTGTGCTATATTTATACGTCTATTGAATTTGAAGTTTGTAGTTTTACAACGTTATTGGACAATATTTAGAGAATTTAATAAACACGATATTTATAGAAATTAATTTGCTAATACATGTATTTAGCTTTTAACTAATGAAAGAGAAGTAGGAAGTGCAAACAATTGAATCAAAACAACAAAACTGTATAATAATAAATTAATAAATAAATTTATAGATATTCAATAGAGACAAAACTAAATACAGGTATTGCAACAAATTTGGTAGTGAATAAATCAAATAAGAATATACAGCCTTAAATTTGTATTTTTGTATTAGTAAGTTGTTGATAAATTTAGATAAAATATGAAAAGTACTCACCTTTGATGTTCAATATCTGCCCTGTATTCCAATTCCCTTAATCCAATCACCAAGTATATAATATCTTAAAAATATCTGTTACTTAATCATACTATCAAATAATTTAACATGAGCTTATAAGCCACAGCACATATTTGAAGTAGTCTGGTTCTTGAAAAATAATAAGAACAGACAAAACGTCTGAAAACTAAATAAATCTATTCAGTAATTCTGTAACCAGTCAAATCACACGAGTAGATCTAATGTCGATACACCTGCTGAACGATGTGATTACAGTGTATGTTTTCAGTTCTCTGTTTTGACGAATGAAATGCAAAGCCGTAGAATCTCTGGAAGCGCTTTTAATGTAACCCCGCAGTAACACTATATGAGCGGGTTATAAATAATCGTCAACTCGCATCCTACTGGTTAACCGTTTGATAAGTTCTTAGATATTATTGTTCACTCGTAATTATCAGCTAAATTGTCTATAACACGTTCTCATAAGCGTTCTCACAGACACATAAAACTATCGCCTATTAATCGTATGCTATATTGGATTGTTATACGACGCTAATCATTTTCTTATTTAGATAATAAAGGCGGAAGAGAATACAGTCGTAACATGAACATGGAGGGATTTCATCTCATATTTGTGTATGTCAACGTAACCATAACAAACATGTATTTATGTATCTGTTGTTGAACGGCCTCAGAGAGAGAGAGAGAGGGAGAGAGAGAGAGAGAGAGAGGGAGAGAGAGAGAGAGAGAGAGGGGGGGGGGGAGAGGGGGGAGAGAGAGAGATAGAGAGAGAGAGAGGGGGGGGGGGGAGAGAGAGGGAGAGAGAGAGAGAGTACTCAATTTCTTCGCGTCGATCGATTGTAAGCATCGTAAATCACAAGACTTAATTCACCTGTGTGGATTCTTCCAAGAATTGAGTTTTATAAAATGTAAAGTTAGAACATTGACTCAGTGTAGACTGACAGGGCGGAAAATAAGATTGAAAGAAATTGTCGTATGGCAATGTATGATACAAAATAAAATGCATTATGTACAAACTTGAGAACAGAGGTCGCCTTGGGAAAGACAGACTATGACCTTTATTAAAAGTTGACCTTTATTCAGCGGTCATTTTGTTCTAGACAATCAATGGTGGTTTTTAAAAGAATGGACTTATTCAGAGGTGGCCGCTCACTGAGGTTTGTCTGTAGAGATTATTATAGTGTATTTGAGTGTAATATTCAGTTTGTATATTAAATGTGAAGTGTAATGCTATTTTGTTCAGTGATATACATAATTAATTATTGTATAAAATGAAAATAGTTGTATTTGTTCAACAAAGTAGCTTACTTTATTAGACGGTCGGGTATATAGAAATAGTTATTTCTTGTTAAAACTATGTTTGTCGATAGCTATGTAGCTTTATAACTATATCGGTTCATAGCTATGTCGGTTTACAGCTTTATCTGTAAATAGCTATACATAGCTAAATGTTATATGTAGTACATAAGGCACCGACTTTAAATAAAAGTTTGAATCGTGTGCAAGCTTAGTAAAGGGGTATAATGAAAACGACTCATGTTAATAAAACAAATATGCATCACTGGGGCGTTCATGAAAATCGCTTCCATTTTGTTTCGAAATTATAGAATGTTTTAAATTAAACATTAGATTATTGCGCAATACACTAATTATGTCCATTTTGCGATCATATTCATGGCAGTGTTAAAATATTAATTTCTGACCATGGCTTAGATAATTAAAGGATCATTAAACTTGTTTATTCTAACGATATAAAATTTATAATGGATAATAGATTATACATTGAGTTGATGAGATATATTATTTAACACCTGTCATAGCTTTATTTCATTTTTAAATTCATAGTTGAGAAAATATAATTCCCACTTATATCATTGAGTGGCTGTTTTCATTCATTTCTTACCATAGTTAGTCCATGAATTATATGGCGTCAAACTGTGTGACCATTTTATAACCATACGTAATACATCGTTGACCGTTTATTGAAACCTTTTTTAATCCAACTTTTAATATGTACATGTGTTTGGTTATATACGTGGGTCACTAAACTTACTCGTGTAATAATAAATAAAACAAAATAAAATGAAATACAATGTATACTAATGGGCTTTGAAAGTACAACATTTTGCACTTAGCTTCGTCAAGAAATATATTGCATGTTTTTTTATTCACTGGGGATTGACGCCGCACCAACTTGGTCATTAATTTTGTCGACTTTTACAGTTTTAAAGAAGCGCCATAGAATTGATGACTTTAGAAAATTCAATTGAGAAATGTGTATATGTATATATATAAATATTTTGAACTCAGAAATGCATTAAACATCTTTTGCACTTTTGAATGGTATTACGAAAGTGATTAGTTTCGCTGTCTCCAGACTATCCTTATATTAATGTATGTCTTGTGTTGAGTGTGCGTGCATGCGTATGTGTGTTTGGACACTGAGCAGAAACTATATAATTTACGTACGTTGTACATACTATCATGATTTATAATGTGTTACTACTATTGGATAATTTATTGCACATGTTTATGTATATATGTATGTATTGTTTAGGACAAGGTGTACTGAAGGGCATTAATTATGTTCCTAGTGTACTATAATATTCGCTAATAAACTTACATATCTTAAATCTGGAGGATGACACGTGACATACCCCTGGCTAGAAACTTCGATGTTCCGTAAACTAGCCGGACAGCTTCCTTACGTGTGAAACTTGTCTGAGCCTTAACGGGATTCAAACACACAGTGGTGAGGGGCTGGTGATTTTTAATGACTTAATTGCTAAACATTTAGACCCCTTTTTCATCAAATATTCGTATCTTACGCAACGTCTTAAGTAAGACGAGTATTATCTCCCCTTCTCAGCGTTAAAATACTTTACACTGGTATTTTCTTAGCTACGAATTCCGTTAAGTTTAAGAACGAATATTTCTTAAGATATTATATAAATTTACATCCCTAGTACCGTTCTGTTCTGACTAAGTTCATTTATAAATACAGAAAACAGTTTAAGTGAGAGCATACAACCATGTTTAAGTCCAATTTAAGGATAATCGAAGAATTCGGATAGTTCACTATTTGCACGAACGCATGTTTGTACATACCAACAATAGAGTTAAATTAGTTTCCCTCTACTATCAGCTTTATTCAATACAGACCAAATTTTATTCCGATTGACTAAGTCGAAAGCGGTTTTAAAATCTATAAATGCAATATACATTTTCCCTCGTTTTTTTAAAAAAAGAGGTTTAGATATTAAAGACTGCATGATAAATGCATTATCAACTGTTTCACGTAATTAACTCTCAATCCAGACTGTGATTTGTCTATCTTATTAAATATATTTGCATCGATTAAGTTTTATAATTATTTTGATAATCAAGAGACTGTTAATGGTAAACTATTAATCAGTTTATTTAAGAGAACTGTTATAGAACAGAACAGAACATATTTTTATTAAGTAACTTATACATATATGTATCTCGTTACAAACATACAATGTATGTAGAATTATATTTTATTTTGTCACGTGACAACAAACAACCCCTCACATACACTCTCACACCTGCACACACCCCTCGAACACACAATCATACTCCCACTTTCGTAATAAATAAACATAAACATGTACAATGCTTGTACGTGTATACATACAATACATATACAAACAAGTATGTAGAAAAATCAAATGATATATACTCGTATATAATTACATACGAGGATGAACTATATTTAGTAATTTACATCAGAAAAAAAAACGAAGTACGGCATACATGCAGAAAGAAATACTCAGATCAAAATCAAAATCAATATATAGATTGTGCTATACAAACATTTGTCGGTTATATTGAAAAAAATGAGATTCTTAAAATTTAAACCCAAAATTTGGTATATCAGAATACTTAATGAAATTCAATTGTTATAAAATACGCAACCAAATTACTAGATTGCGTGTATCTTCACATAATTTGTTTATTGAAACTTTTCGACACGGAAGAAATAGAACACCCAGACATGAAAGAATTTGTCATTTTTGTAGATCAGACGTAGAAGACGAATATCATTTTATCATCACATGTAAAAACCTTTCTGACCTTAGAATTAAATATATTCCGAAAATAATTCTATAAAAAAACAAGCTTGTATAAGTTAATTAAAATTCTAAGCTCAAAAAAGATCAGAATTATTAAATTTAGACAATTTTTCAAGCATTTAATCGTCGTGAAATAAATAGTTCAACCAAACATATCAGATATTAGCATTCATTGATCCTCCGTTATACATTATAATATTTGTATATATAAGTATGCTACAATTTTTAATACATGTAATTATGTTGTATTATCACATATATACTTTATTTACATATCGGCAAATACTTGCCTATGGTACACAAAACAGTACGAAAGCAATACAAACATGGCAGAAATATAGATAAAATGCATATAAATACAATACAAAATACAAAACATTAGTACAATACAGTCAGTGGTTAAATGCAATTGGACAATAAAAAATCATAACGTAAGACAGTTGTTGCGTTGTGAAAATAAACTTCATAACAAGATGTTATACATAGCACTATCTCAACAATTATCATAAGCAGTATTGTATGTCATATTGACATTTTCTTTTCCTTTTGTTTCACGTGAATATTATTATATTTGTATTTATGCATACATTGTGACTATGTCCTATTTGTACTTGTCTAAATAAAGATATGTTCTGTTCTGTTCTGTTAATCGTCTATTCATTATACTAGTGTAGATTTTACCCATAGTGTAAATAGTAAAATTCCGCTATAATAAGATGGGATATTTCTATCTCTTTTTTGTGTAATTGGGATTATAATGGCTATCAGGAAATTCACCAGAATCAAGTAATATATTAAAGAGATTGACTAATATTGGCATTATTATATCATATGGATGTTAATAAACATTAGGCGCTATTCCGTCATTGTGCGGGACTAAGATGAATACTTAAAATGTTATTTCTTCTTCGGTAATTTCACCATTAAAAATTTCATCCTGTATTTCATTTAAGTTTTCGTCGTTATTTATATCTAGTTCTGTCTCAATTTCATTATCACAAGAGAATAGGTTTTGAAATTGGGACTTCCATTCTTCGATGGAAATGTTATTGCCAAAATTGTTTGGCTCAGACAATTGTTAAATTTTCTTTCAAAAGGATCTAGGATTTTCAGAACTACTCACTATATATATATATAATCATCAAGTTGTTTAGAATGAAATGATTTTTTCTTATCTTCGCAAATATTTTTGAATTGCTTTTTTGCAGACAAATATCGGTCTTAATTTGTTTTCGCACGATCTTCTCTAAAGGAACGTAATTTGCAAAAACTTTTCATTGCATAACACTCACTATCAAACCATTGAGGTTGAGAGTTTGTTTTCTTCACTTTTGTTTTAATAAAATAATTGTTTGCATCATCTATTACTTCCACGATCAAAGATAAAACATCGTTAATTCCGTTATTATAATAATGACTTTTAATACATAGGATTATATCTTGAAGCTTTTTCGAATCAAGAATTTTAGTCAATGTTTCTCTTAGACATCAAACTGACTGGTCATTAAAATCGAAGTACTTTACATCGGTACTGGTTACTTCAGTCATACGTTCATTTTACGAGTATATGTTGGTCGAACAAAGTAGATTAGTCTGGATTGTTAAATAACTAGATTCAGTACTTTCACATACAAGAAAGTCTGCTATAATGATAATGAGTTACTAACGATCAGATCATGTAATCGATTACACTACAACCATTCGGACCGATATATGTAAAATTTCCCTTATTCTTATCATGACCACAACGACCATTTACTATGTTCACACAGTAGATTTTACAAAAATTAATAAGTTTTTCTCCAGGCATGTTTAGTATACTGTCACACGAGATTCTACGTGGAACTGTATTATCTACTGTACCATTATAATTGATAAAGTCGGGTTAGTTTACATCATTGTCAATAATATGACAATTACTGGTACGTGCATTTAAATCGCCCATAACTATGAGATCAACGTTATTCATGTTCACAAGTAGCTCATCTATGTAATATTCTAGTAGGTCGATCAATGCCCTTAAATATTTCATTTTTATTATAGGATTAAACTTACATTTCTGGTCGTTTATCGAAGTGTAAACTCCCTCAGACCTGACAATCGACGTGACGTAACAATTTCAACGTTATTCATGATGTCCGAACTTTACTTTATTGTAATTTGTCGAAAAATAATGCGCGATGACATATTATTTTTTCCTTTTATTATTGCTTGCAAATGAACATGTGATTCATTAGTTGATTGAATCTACTTCCGTTTACCAAAAGTACACTAAAACATAGTTAGGTGTCAAAATTACGGATGAAAAGCGGACGTAGTTTTAGTGCTAAATGTTTCGCCAAGGAAATAATGACGGCAAACACCCAGTAAAACTTATATCAGCTTATTCCGCAGATAGAGAGCTATGAGTTGGTGTATTCGAAATAACAATAGCGGTATGTTTGAGCCAAGTATTTATGTAAAACGTCGATTTTACACCGCCGGCATTTGACGTCGCCTTGCTAGGAAACAGGTAGGAAAACAGAAAAAATAAAACGAACAAAAATCGAAGAACATGCTATACTACCATTGTGCATAATTTCAGAACAATCGGAGAAAAATCGATATTTTGACCCATGACGTCGGGTAAAGGTCGCATACTACATTAATATTAACAATTTACTTATTCAGCGCATTTTGTATAAAAACTGTTATTCCAGCCATTGCTCTACCTCTAAGGTCATAACATAGTACACTTGGAGTTTTCGAGACAGTCTGCATGTTTTTCAAAGCTCTGTTCCCAAGTTTCGAGTAAACACTTGCTTAAGCCTGTCACGATTCAATTAATTGAAAATGAAAAAAAACAACATAAAGAAGTAATCAGTTCTTTTATTGGACATGTCAAACCAATAAAGCTGGAATCGCGCTTTATTACATGTGACAATAAAGGCATGACTACTTTCTAAGATTTGCATTTAAATTGTTAGACCGTCTGAACTTTCTTACGAATGCCACCATTTCCGTTCGTCAAGTTTAGAGCCATTCCCAAAATTTCTCTTAAATTTGTCCAAATTTTGAGTCGCTTGTTTGATTTCGTGCTTGTTCGAAATTGCAGATCAATTGTACAAAATGAATTGAACAACAGATGTCATTTCAAAGTGGTACATAGCTGTATGCATTAAACGTTCAAATTCCTCAAACTATGTTTCTAAAGAAGATTCATGCATGATTTTTTTCACATTTGTATTTTTTTATCACGTGACCTAGAAAAGTAGCCTGTCATAATAGGCAGCAGCAAAAAGTGTACGCTCTGAAAATACGCCTTCTAATATATATTGTAAAGGGAGATAATTCAAATACAACTTCAGCGATGTTGGTTTGCACCGATTATACCCCTTCATAAGTTAGTTCATTATATAATTGGCCGTTTTATGCCGGTGGAAAGAAAATAACTTCAAAGAAATATGATATCCAACTTTAATTTAATAAGATAATAACTGTGGATTTAGCAAGATACAAGTTTATATTCGTGTTGACCACTTCTACCAACGCACAAAATATCCTTCTCGTTAGAAAAGTCAAGCAAAAGTAGACCTAACACTGTGCACAAGACTGAAGCATATAAACATTGCTTTCATCAGTTAAATATCATGTCACCATAGTTAAACCACAACAACAACAAATACAAAAAAGAAGTAGATAATCTACCATCACGGTACGACCCTGGAACCCTTTCCCTGCTGTATATTATGTTCCCTTACATGAACAATAACCATTCACTATGAAAGAATCAAACTCGAATGTATTTTCAACATAATCCCAGGTTAACAAGCTAAGCACAATGGGTTCTATCAAACATAGGCCCTCACAACCTGAAGTCTGGGTTTGTCTGAAATAAAGAATAAACCAATTGAAAAAAAAGAGAAAGTTTTTAATCTCTTATATTTCGATTCTACGAAGAATGAATGATGGAAATCGTAACTGTAAAATATACAGCTTTTGACTAGAGGGCCATTAGATATCAATCTGACTAAAGTATTAGCGGCCTAGAATTTTATACCCATAATCGCCCAGAAATGCATCAGAATCACGTTCTATAAGCATTAGAAACTATTTTGGATGGAAAAAGTCGCAAAAAATCACTTTATCGTCCAGAATCCAAAATCGTTTCTAATGCATGTAGAATGCGATTCTGATACATTTCTGAGTGATTGGGTGTTTAATATTCCGTGTCGGTGAAAAAACTAAGTTTAGAACGTGATTCTGATGCATTTCTGGGCGATCGGGGGTATAAAATTCTAGGCCGATAGGCCGCCAGGCCGCCAGGACGCCAGGCCGCCAACTTCACGCCGCTAGGCCGCTAGGCCGCCAGGCCGCCAACTTCACGCCGCCAGGCCGCTAGGCCGCTAGGCCGCCAACTTCACGCCGCCAGGCCGCTAGGCCGCCAACTTCACGCCGCCAGGCCGCTAGGCCGCCAACTTCACAAACATAAATATCCATGAGATAATGATTACGTTAAACCATCGCATATGACATTTATGTATCATGTTGAATCAGGCTATAATCCAATCAAATTATGTTTATTTATAGATCATTAATAACACTAAAATTATGATCATTCCGCTGAAGCTGTTTGTGACGTCATTATTCTTACTATTGATAACGATGTTATAAGTGTAGTAAGCGACAATGATGAAGATGTTAAGCATACTTACACACACGAGCCATGTGGAATGTACTGGTAACTGGGTGGGGTATGAATGATCGGTCTCATTATTCCATATATATTTGCCAAAGTTGTATTTATGTGGTGTTCAATGTGTCTGAAATGAAGTCAACACAAAAAATGAATGGTTTGATGAATAAAACGAACCAAATTGAATGTGATTGCCGCCACTTTTACGTCGATGCCAATTGCAAACTACAAATTTCAACGAGGTGGGATTTTGAATTTTATCAAACCCGCATCGCTACAACAATAACACATGTCACTTATACATATTCACATTTAAAGAAGAATGAGATGTACATGTAACAAAGGCTCGTTGACTTTGAAGAAAAATAAACATATTTACAAGGATATGGACAAGCAAACTTTGATGTCGCAAATTTATTTCCAGAACAAATCCTAAGCAATTGATGATGCACCTTGTGATGAAGTTTTAACGTAACAATGAGACGAACACTTCGCTTGCAACGCATTTAAAAAGCGAGATTATTGTAGAAGTGATTTATTATAGCAAATAGTAAATGTTTGAGTATATTGAAAGACTGACATAACGAACATAGCAGTTTTAAGAAAAGTCCCGAGATGAGATATTTGATGACAGCCAAATCTCATTCGGGTTACTAGTATATACTGAAAGAAATTAGCACATACGTAGGACAGCAAGAATCGCCATCATTTTTGATAGTTCCGTCGGCGGTCATTGACGTCATGCCTTGAGAACTTAGCAATTCATGCCTGCGGGATTCAAACTTCTCTAATTTCTCGAAAAGGTCTTCCTCTGTAGTGAACACGCCGGGGAAACGTTTGTGTATAGCATCGTAACTGAAATGGAATTCATTGATAAACTTGGAAACTGTTGTAAATTTAAACGGTGGAAAGTATTTATTTAGTAAAGACATATCGAAATAGCAATTGATGCAAAAACTAAGTTTGGACCAAAATTTTATCTGACCTGATTTTACTGTAAACTACTCAGTTTGATAAGCAGCAATCACTTAGTGTTTACAAACAAATATACTGATATGCTTCTTCGGACATAATTTGTTTCATGTTTTTGCATTGGAATGTTATGCTTATACGACCAAATTCTAATTAAACATAATCAACAATACAAATAGTATAAAAATAATGAATCAATCACTATAAGAAATATCGCAAGTGATCCTTATCAAATTTGAGTAGTACAGTGCAACCTCTGTAGAGCAACACCCTGTGGGAGCTGCATATATTGACCGTTGTTTAGAGGTTGTTGCTGTACAGAGGTTAAATTTATAGTATATATCAACTTAGTGAAATTTTGAAGGTGTTGTTGTAGAGAGGTTGTTGCTGTACAGAGGGCCGCTCTGGAGAGGGTTTACTGTACATAATGTAATGAAAATATATATATGTAATACATCTGAACTTATTTCAATCTTAAGTTTTTACATAGATATGTAACAGTTGTGGTTTAAATATTGTATCGTGTACGTATATACTCGTATGTTATGGTTTTATTTAATGTTTTGTTTTACGATACGGTGTAATTCTTTACACAATACGTGTCGTGTACTTAGGCTAAATAAATTAAAAATGTCATATTTAATCATAAGAAAATACATTGCTTTTAACGTCTGTTTATCGCAAAGTAATAAGTTAGATCAGCTTTAACTTTCCATTTGATTGTATTCTAAAATCATCACAACAATTAAAAAAAGTCAATTTGAATAGAATTTACCTGATTTCCGTACATTCAATTCCTCTTATATCACAGATTGTTAACGTTTCTCCATCTTGTTTGAAACTATTTCTATCAACTGTATACGCCTTAATCAAGCCAGTAGACGATATACACTGGATAAAAATTGCAACAGTGAGTACAGATATAGACAGGCAAGCTATTCGAGTCATTTTCTTTATCTGGAATATATATATATGCAATAAATTATGAACAATGGAAGTTCTGTAACAAATAAGGGTTAAATTGGTCGTATATAAATTTTGTATCAATACAGTGTATAATTCACCTCTAAGTTATTCTTATATGGCCATTATAATACAACAAAGTTGCTATACACGTCAAACCTCTAGTACTAAAGTCAGTTTAAACCACAATAATAAATACATGTATTTTAGATGACATGCTTGCTCACGTCTACACTAAAACCACAGTTATCTAAATGCTATGTTCAGACCGCAGATTTCATTTGGATTAGGACGTAATTTAATTACTTATTTCATCGGATTTAACGCCATGTTTGACCTTATTTCAGTTATATCGTGGCGGGAAGTTATCCTAACCAGCTTATTTCCTGGATTTCATTTAAACCTTAACCAGTACTGAGCACATTCTATCGCTACTACCAAGCTATATCACATGATTCAGAGACGGAGGACAGTTTAACATAGGATGTGATATTTTCATTCAAATTTGTCACGGACAGATTCTTGGATTTGAGAAGTTACCAGATTAGAGAGGTGGTCGGAATAGAGAGGTTACCAAATTAGAGAGGTTACCAGATTAGAATGGATTCCGGATGTGAGATGTTCCAATAGCAGATGTTTCCGGATTAAGCGGGTGTTCAGATTAGAGATGTTTTTTTTTGGATTGGAGATGCTTTCGGATTAGAAGGGTTTTGTATGAGATGATTTTCACAAGAGCAATTTTCAGATTACAGAGGGGTGTGGGGGTGTTTAGAGAGGTTTTCGAGTAAGTGGGATTCCGATTCGAGCGGTTCGTATTGTATGGGTACGGAATAAAAAAGGTTCGCCCTAGAGAGGTTCCACTGTATTATTATATCCTTTCAATTGACCGTATCCAAATATCATAAACCTTAGCAAAGATTTATAGCAACACAAGTAGAGCATGTGTTTCATAAACAAGTATTTAATGAAATAAAATTTATATGAAATCAAACTTTCCCGCTATGATCATTGACGTGGAACGAAAGGCAACACTTTGGATTTGATTTCAGGCAACAGTGTATCGCCAAATTCTAAAATAGATTGATGAATCGGTATAAAAGTCTGTTCAAAATCCGGTTAAACTGCCAATGCATTCTTCTTTTAAAAAGACCTTTACAAGAGGTCTATATTTAGTTATAAAAGTTTGCACTAGAAATAGTAATACTAGTTGACCTCAATCATCACGTGATTTTAACACTGATGTTGCTGTTAATGCATCGTACAAACGACATTTTTTGAAATGTTATATAAATGTTATAATGCTCTGTTTGACATGTGTACCCGTGTAACCATGAATATCGCAAACAGTTCTGATTTCTAATGACATTGTCTTGATTCACATGTTTCATAGTGTCTAAGTCAAGTTTTATATTTCATATACGTGTGTGTATGTAATGCATTCTTGTCATGCATTTTCTAATATTTAGCTTAAGCTGGAACCAAACCATTAAAATAACCCTGTTCTTAATATTTTCCCGGTAACCCCTAGTTATAATTATTATGTATTAAACATTTTAACAAATACGGGACTGTTCACCCGATAGCACCAGAAAAACAAGGTCCATCCAGGACTGCCATGGATGACTACAGTGTCACCAGGGTTGTACTCCTGGTTTGACAGGGTTTTGCCAGGTCACTTATTCGGGACCAACCGAGAGTCAACCCGGAACAGAGAGAATAGCGCTGTACACAGTGTGTCAAACGACGTTCTTAAAGGCGAATGAGCGTTTCTTAAAGTAACGCTATATAAAATAAAAATGACTCAATAGATTTTCTTAAAATTTATTAGAACAATAGATGACACATCAAATTTTATTCTAGACAAAAAATCCCTCGGGCAGCTTTTTAATAAAAATAATTTAAGTTTGAAAGTGAGAAGAAAAAAACCCACTAAATTTTACATTTAAAATCGTTTTATTTGCACTTATAATTAAAAAATGAACATCAAATTTATACCTACGCGTAGGTAATTTTATTTATTTCATCAAATATCTACATAAATTGATAGAGCGATAGGTATTTTAGAGAGGCACTATAAATACCGTAAAAATGACAGTTTTTACGTCGAAAACGACGTTATTTCAATGGTTTGGTTCCACCGGAAATGCTTGTTCGCAATTCTGCCTGGAGACGTCAACCCAGATATTATGTCCTTGAATTTATGTTCTCA
The DNA here is from genome assembly GCA_964023205.1 of Lutraria lutraria. Taxonomy (NCBI): domain Eukaryota; kingdom Metazoa; phylum Mollusca; class Bivalvia; order Venerida; family Mactridae; genus Lutraria; species Lutraria lutraria. The sequence continues at coordinate 10,633,933 of OZ026848.1, read as the reverse complement.
CCATCGTTTATCATCTACATATGAGTTACGATTATTGTTTTCAAAGCGGTTAAGGACGTGTCTGTAAAATATGACATTATTGTAAAACCTTGTATTTGATTTATTTTGAGACGATTTAATCATTCTTTATAGTACAGAGTTCCCCATATATCTTCATCGAAGCCAGTACTGAACAATTAATTGTTTCTCTGATTTTTTTTACTTAATTAAGCACCTTATTGTTCTAATTGACACCAGCATGAATATAAAATCACATACTGCAAGTCACGTGATTCTCAACTTGTCACTAGCCGCACTTTGTACCTTGATATTGATGGTGACACTGTTTGGTCGGCTGTGATCATTTTGTACGGTCAGTTTATGTAAATCTGTAGTTTGACGGCCCTTTTCCGCAGCTTTGGCAGCTATGGTCATTTCAGAGCCACCCCAGAGAGAAGATAAAGAGGATAAAAGAGCACCGGTTATTTACATCCCTAATCTCATTTCGAATAGTTATCCTGTTTTTTATCATGTTCGGTACAAAGCGCCGATACACGCCTCGCTTATTTCCTGTGTTTTTCTGGACAAAGGGCTCGGCTCGGTAGTTCGGAAGTGGACACTGAAGAAACGTCCCTGAAAAAACCGAAATGCAGAGTCGACAATCGAACCCACGACCTGTCGTTAAGTAGTCCAAAGCATTACCACTAGACCACCAAGCCTCCATTGAGCATTTTGTACATTCTTTGGAATGCGTCATAGACTCGAAATGTTGTTAGTTGATATGTAAATGGTATCGTTTTTTTAAACTTTCTAGTGACTTCTTACTACATCAAAACAAGTTAAAAGTTTCCTGTTTTCCTACTGTTCGCAAATTTAGTTGTATTTTCTTCCAGTTGAAATTTTGGATTTCTTTTTTAAATGCTGAAAACCCGGATATCTAAAACACGTTCGGTATATTAGTATTATAAAATTGGTCATTGTATTGCAGAGGAACGCCTCATCTTTTAGTAACAATATAATTATACAAAACTAAATCAGTGCGGTCGCTAAAAATAAGGGATCTGTATAGTAAGTTGGTACATCTATTAACAATCAGGTACAATCAAACTTGCATTAGGAGCAACCTCCGAAGAGAGGCGACCTGTGAATAAAGGTCATTCAGACAAAAAACTGTTATTGATTATATAGAACAAAATGGCATGTGAATAAAGGCCACCTGACAAGAAAGTCCGCATTTTGTCTTTCCTTATAGTGGCCTTTGTTCAAAGGTTTGACTAAAGTTTTAACGATTATCACTCACTTATCATTACATGAGATCCATTTGGTGTCAGTAAAAAAAACATTTTTCCTAACACAGCCGTTTACGCTGTTACGTGCTTATTGTAAATTGACACACAACGATGATAAAGTTAAATATGTATGGAATCCACTCGATCTCTTCGAGTTGTTTGAACTAAAGTTCATTATCCCCGTCCATTGTGCTAGTTCAATATTTCATCATCGTATCGAACGACAAGCATTCAGTATGCAATAAAACTCAGTCAGTTTGTTATCCGTCTTATCTCCGTATAAACTGGTTCCCGTTCCATGATGCAATGCACCAAAGCTTTGTACACATAAGTCAACGGGAACCAGTTTAATCCCGGTAGTACATTCCCACATGACAGTTAGAATCACGCTAGTATATTCAGTATTTCGGACGAAACCTCGGTTTAAAGATATCTGTGTCATATTTTCTTAAATGTGAGGATTTCCAGCGGTTTTACGCATATTTTGAATCAGTTCTACAAATCACTAAACTAATTTTAATATACTATGTAAAATATGTATACCAATGAACAGTAGAAGTTGTGTTTGCCTATTAATCAATCCATAAGAAACATTGACTTATGTATACAGTCGTAGTTTGTTAAATGATGCTATAAATTGTACAATCATCTCAGTTTGTTTATTATCAATTGATAAACAACTGAAAAATAATTGGTTTTATAAACTATTGAAATATAATTCAATTTATAAACTATTGATACTTGAAATATAATTCAATGTGAAATACTGTTTGATTGCAATTTGTTTGAAATAATGTAATTTATTGTAAACATCACCATCGTTCACATCAACAACAACAATAATTACATTATTATCATCGTCATCATCATATTTATCATCGTAATTATTTGCATTGTCATCATTAATATATTTATTATTTTTTATGTTTATTTTCAATACATAAGACTTTACCATCCATGAGTACATAATACAAATATTACAAATAAACATAGTATTTGCATTATGAGTCCATCTCTTGACAGAAGTATTACATCATTCAAAACAATGTTATATAAGTATATTATTGATGATATTACCTTGAATATAATTAATCCCAGTACAATATATCAGTTGAAACAAAATCAAGCTAAAAGTTAAATGAACCTTCAAACATTTAGTGTAGACTATATATATACTCTACGAGGATATGTACACCTACCTCATGTATACAATTACATATAATCTTTATGACTGTAACTTCCATTAATAAATTACCATTAGACACGCCCACTTCCGACTATTACAAATACGCCAAAGTATTCTAGCCGTGCCAAAAATGAGAACAAATTAGAATATATGTTTATATTACCACAATCGTGTTTTAAATGTTGTCCAATGATCACATGGGAAATAACCAGTGTTATGATTACATTCTACTGAGATCACACATGATAATTATAAATATGTAAATCAACGAACCAGGTTTTTTATACAAAAAATTGAAATAATAATCACAATTATCTTTCATTTTAGTCAAGTCAAGTCAGGTATCAATAGATTTTCTTAGAATTTATGAGAACAACAGATGACACATCAAAAAAAAAATCTCTCGGGCAGTTATACATACATTATAACTGATATTTCTAAATGAGTATCTGTATTATATCTATGCATATCTACTGCATGGTACCCCGCACTGTAGAAAATAATGCTGGCACCCCGCACTGTAGAAAATAATGCTTACCATAACATAATTTCGATGCCCAACCTGTCATTGTGTTACTTATGTATCACAATGAAAGCTTCCTCACTTTATAAATTAAGCTAAATAATCATGTACTCTATAGTAAATGTATTATTCTGTTCTCTTATGTTTAATGTTGGTAAATTGTTGTTTATTCACGCATGCAATTTATATTATTTGTATAACAAAAATCCACTGTTCAAATATATCTTATGATTTAGTAAGTTTTCTAAGAGTGATTATTTTTTGTACAACATTTTAAGCAGAAATGGCTCCGTTTGATGTACTAATTAATTTACAACATACGTGTTCTTGTCCATTATAAATTATTACCGATCGAAAGGTCGTGGCTTTGAATCTCGGATCAGTGCTCTTATACTTCATGGATCCTTTCAGTGTCCCTGACCTAACTACCGAGCCATGGACTGTTTTTTACTGGAATTATGAGCATTACACAGGATACTGGACTCAGAAGTTGGGATGGAGACAGTGAACAATCGAACCTGAAATATCGGACGAGCATGGTTGAGATTCGAACCGACGACCCTTCGATTCGTAGTCCAGTGCGTTTCCACTGGACCATCACTCCATGCGGTAAATCAATGTAATTCACGAAAATTGCAATGCTTTTTCTGATAAATAAGCAGAGTTTATTTACTTACCTGATTATATAAATGTAACACATCCCGTTGTAACACGATTGCATGTAGTCCAATGCATTTACTGTTACATTGGTCGATTTAGAAAAAAATACTTAAATTGAAATTTTACACTACACCCTGTTAACAGGTTTTAGTGTTTTTCAGTTCAAAGTTAAAATTACGAAACACAATTTACTTTGTTACATCGCAACAACCACTACTTCAACATATTTTTAATTTTAGAATTAAACTCTATTTTATTTAGGAACTGGTTTGAACTCTAGACGAATAAAATAAATCGTTAAACACACGTCAGTGATTTTCACTTTATACTAAAGGCCCATTACACTAATGGTAGCTATTCAAAGTCAAATTGGTATATAATAGACCTTATTGACTTTATTTAACAACATAGTTTAAGCAATTCTGTCGAGTTAACGAGATGTTTGAAATAAGAAACGTTTGACGTCATACTTGATGATGTACTTTCAATTAAATCGATTAAATAATTTACCCTAAACGATAGAGCAATTTGTCCTATAGAGCCCCATTTAATAAAATTCCCATTACAGAGTTGGCACTCTAAAACAAAAACTTCAAAATTTCAAAACACCTTTCACAAAAAATCGACCTATAAATACTTAGCGTATTCGATTGATAGTATTTTATAATAATGACACGTTTATGTAGTATATTATTATATTTTATACTACTCCATTTTCATAATTATGAGGATTTTACAATTCGCAACTTTCGTATTTACAGTTAATAGTAATCAAATCCCGTGGAAGCGGCGTGAATCAACGAGAATTACGTTTCTATAAGTCCTTGAATTAACAATGTGAAACGTTTGAACCTACAAATGTAATATATAATTTTATAATCTCGGTTTAATTAATGAAATCAAGATAACTTACAAGCTGCTTTTCTATTCACAAAATTATTACGATTCACTTCTCGGCTTCCCATGCGAATTAGGTATCAAAAAATGGTTTATTAAATTTATACACCAGTCAATGTTAATGGTTCAGTAATAAATCCCTTTTATGTCGAAACAATACATTTCAATCAATCAAACTGTGTTAGGCAATGTATATCTGATTGCCCGTTGGGCAGGTCATGACCTTTTTCGGGTTTCTCAAACAATGCTGTGACCTCCACACATGTAATACTAATAATTACTAACGTATAATAACTTCATTATACACTGGGTTGCTATTAATACGATAATTATTATCTTTATGTACATCTGCTATATTTGTCCTGACCGGTATAATGGTCTCATCTTTTGACGTATTGCAGTCAAAGCCTAAGGAAATGTGTATTAAGTGCGTGGGTGTGCGGTGGTGAATGCGTAGGTGTTGGTGACATGGGTTGGGTAAAGGTTGGGGGTATATCTTTTACATTCATGGCACTTTATGTCCAATTTCTTTGTTTTATTGTAAAAGCAAAGAAAAGACTAAAATAAGATTAAATTGTTATTAAGATCTATTCGTATAATATATAAATATAAACACACTTCTATAGCGCAGAAACCATAAATATTTAATTGAGCTTTACATATAGTCCTAGTACGTACACTATATAACAATTTCAGTTTTTGAAGGTCAAATGGAACACATAGATACTAGATCTAGTCATTGTAGAATTTCCTGATTAAGTGAGTTTTTAGTTTCAGCTTCAAGTCAGTATGAAGCAATGATATAAAAGGTTACGGACTGGCGTGGGCATGCCTCTTGAAATGGATTGGACACCCATCTACATGTATATAATTTATAATACAATACAAACAATTATAGATGTACTAAACATCACACAATACTTCAGTTTGATATTTTTTGATAAAATAATCCGATATAAATAATCAGTAGATATCCAGAGGACCTTCGTGGTAGTGTGGCTATGGTCTCTGGTGAGTAAGTACTAAAACATGACTGGTGTTTTTTTCGAATCCCACCTGGACCGAATTTCACATTTGAGGAAGCTGTCCACCTAGCTGAAAGAAGATCGCTGGTTCTACTTAGGATGCAAGTGCTGGGTCTTCGCCAGAAAAGTCACAAATAGGGGGGCAATATTTAGAGATATCTCTTCTATATATTGCTGATGGCGGTTGTACCCCACCTATGTATGGATAGACATGTTTTGTTTACTATATTATATTGATCTCGTCATTTATATTAAATGACATGTACACATACACTGTTGTTTGTTGTGTCTATCCAAACATATGAACCAGAGACATGATGCTGTTGAATATGATGGTTGGTGGAAACTGTGATTCAAATAGACCCTTGCTTTTAGTGGGACGTTACACCTCGTAGAAATAGATATAGGCTACAATATATACAAGAGGCTCACAGGGAAGATTGGACATTGTTTAACTGTGTTGCCTCTATAAATAAAGTCTTTATTATTATTATCATTAATGTTTATTTGCATGTTTATACATACTTCATTCATATTAAGATGCCTAAGAATAATTGTACGGCTCAGTGCATGCATTTTTGGTTACATGAAGATAGATCCTTACTGCATACATCCCTTCAACAGTAATATTTCAGACCAATTTGCAAACCAAATGTTTTCTTCAAGCATTCCGAATTCAATAAAATTGACAAAGATGACAATGCGTGCATGTAATATATCATCTTTGTTGATCTTATTAAGCAAAATATTAGATTTATTACACCACACTGTATCTTCCTTGTATACAAATACATGTTTCATATCCTCACAGTTATCTAGTAATGTTCCTTAAACTTATGCGTCTGTTAAAGGCGGTCGAGTCAGAATTTAACAATGATCCGCTCAATCATTATCTCTTTTGAAAATAATTCACAAGTTCATGAATATTTCTTGAACAATTCTTGTATACTTCATGAATAATTCATGAAATATAAGTATTTGAAAAAAGGTTCATAACAGTCTTCAGCATCACGTGGTAGAGATACAATTTAATAAGATCGGATAATTGATTTATTCGATTTTTATTTAATACGGATTATTATAAAATATCGAGTAGCAGTAGTTTTGCCGATTTGTCGATCTTACTTCCATCTCTAGTAAACATTTTTGCACGTACAGTAGCCAGGAATGGTGAATAAATCGAATGTCATTTTACTTGGACTCTCCAACGCCAGCAACGTCACTACTTTAGCCTCCAACACACATGTTCCGGCACAAATTCCGGTATGTCTAAAAATGGATATTAATTGGATTTAGATCAGAAAATAATATGGGATTAACAGTAACAGTAAACAGCATGTATATTATTATGTTCTGTTGTTACAATAATATATAAATAAAACATTTCTGAGAGAGCGTTATTAAAAATTGCCACGGCGGCGATACAAGTTCATAGAAATCTAAAAAGAAAAATATGATGGCACAACATTTCAATAAACAATGACATCACATAGACTATCAAGCTTCTATCACCGCTTCAAACTCAGTAAACGAAATTTTGTTCAAATTAAAAGTATTTTTAAGTAGAAGGTACAATCTAGAACAGCTTTTATTATGAACAACTCGTCGAATAAATGGAAAATGATTCAATAACCGAAAATTTGTTTGAACTGTACGCGCATTATTTCTGTGCATGTGTTATTACAGTGTGTTATTAAAAGTTAATGCCCGCTCAGGCTACACAGAAATTCGGAATGAGTCCAAAACTTACACACAGCTTCCATGAGGTATATATTGGTAATTAGGAGGTGTGTCGTCTGCAAGATGGACGATGTATTTTGAATCACCATGTATGTTCACCAGACTCTTGTTAGCGATATGCTCAATCCGTCTGCCAAAAAAAAGTTTAGAAGTTATATTTAGAGTAACTCATATTAAATATTGTTAAAAGCATTATGTCCAATGAAGAAATTGCATTATCTACTCGTATTCAGTTGATTAATAAATCATGCTTGAACATTTTCAATTAATTAATTTTCAACACATAATTGGCCTTTTGCGGGCCCAGTCCGGACGGGCCCGGTTTTTGGGGGTCATACTGTATGCGTCCGAGAGAGGATGTCTTGCTCTCCAGCATTGTTTAGAACATCCACTGAAACATTTGTTTAATCGATAACTCTTAACAAGGTCTGATTGGACCAGTCCAGCAATATATTCACCATTGAGAAGCCATTGCAAGGAAAGCCACAGTCGTGGTGTGTATATAAATGTTTTGATTGATATCGTTAAAAAGTGAATAGATTTCCGTAAACGAGTGGTTTTCGTCTCCGACTAATAATCACTAGCCCTTCATTGCGGGGGTTAGAATTCCACCTACAATAAGTGAGGAGACTGTCCAGCTGGCTTATACTGGGATGGCCGGTGGTTCTACCCAGGTGTACACATCGTGTCTTCCTCAACCGTCAAAGCTGTAAACGTCACCAAGTGAGCCTGTCTGTTGGTAAGATGTTAAAATACCGGAACTTTGTTAAAATACAACGGGTAAGTTATGATTGAACTTACGTTGAGCAGCAAATAGAGTTATCGTCCGGTATATTCATAGCTGTGTCAGTTGGTTTCATCAAGTCACCATCCACTGAATTAGAACCTGCTGTCCAATAAACAAAGTCTAATTCCAATATTTGATTCTGGGTATGAAATAATCCTTTGTATTGTCGATGGATCTCTTTATAACTAAAAGAAAAAAATACATACAGTAAAATAATTATCAAAAAAAGGAAAACGTTCGTATTTCGGTCCATTTTTTTCATTACGGAAATAAAATATCTGCATCTCAAATGCTACATTTTATTACATATCTATGTCTATACAAAACAGCTAACTGATAAATAAAGGAGATTCCTTATCGAAATACTAGTATACAAAATAAGGAATAATGTAGACATTTATTCACAGAGTGTCTATTAGTTTGAGGTGACCGCTTACATAGGTTAGACTTTATAGTCAACCCTCAATATTAAGTCCATCGTGGACACAAAAAGACTTTCGTAATACAAAATGTATACAACAGGATAAATCTTAGAGCAATATTAGTTGTAATGATTATTAGGTATTATAAAAATGATAACCGAGTTAGAATCTACTGTATAATGTTGGTCCTTCTAGTTTAAAGTTTAGACAGATTTTGTGCTGATTTAGATATATGAACATCTTATTAATAATTTACTGAGTATTTTTATATAAATAATGATACCTCGATGGAATGTTTACACACAATATGCCATAACAGAAGAGCTATATAAGGAAAATAGCTGAAGAGCACTTTTACCTACTAAATAAAACACCGACCTTATTTCATTCAACGAAAAATAACACAGAATAACAATCGTTCATAAATTAGGTTAAGATGTAGATCAATTTTGATTTGTGTCAAACCATCGTGGTGATAGATCTGTTCTGCTTTCTATGGTTACTGTGCGTTGTCGTCTTTGAATGAATGTTACGCGGACACGGGGATGCGGGTGTTAAACCCTCTTTCTTTTTTATATGCTATATTTCAAATATGTTATGCAAGTGCGTTTAAAGTGCGTATTGCTGGCTACGCTCCAGGCATCTGAGTGATAAACAGTAACATGTCGGCAACCTACGTGGTCAGCGATTATCAGCTAGTGCCAAACAATTGTAAATTGATTCGGATACTAGTATACAATCAGTATCATTAGTCAAATCGTCTTGTAGATCGAATACTTCTCCTCTGAACTTATTGACTCGGTTTGTGTAGACCTAACACTCTTTCAGCTAAATCATCGGACCGGTGTAAGAATTCTGTTGTCAGCAGGTCATACCCTTTTAAGAAAGTTTAACAAAAGTATTGATTTGTGATGAAGTTGCCGGTTAGAATACAGTCCAGGAAAACAGGTTAGAAAACAGTCCAGGAAAACAGGCTAGAATACAGTCCAGGAAAACAGGTTAGAAAACAGTCCAGGAAAACAGGCTAGAATACAGTCCAGGAAAACAGGTTAGAATACAGTCCAGGAAAACAGGTTAGAATACAGTCCAGGAAAACAGGCTAGAATACAGTCCAGGAAAACAGGTTAGAATACAGTCCAGGAAAACAGGTTAGAATACAGTCCAGGAAAACAGGTTAGAATACAATCCAGGAAAACAGGTTAAAATACTGTGCAGGAAAACCGGTTACAATAAAGTCCAGGAAAACTGGTTAGAATACAATCCATGAAAACCGGTTAGAATACAATCCATGAAAACCGGTTAGAATACAGTCCAGGAAAACAGGTTAGAGTACAGTCCAGAAAAACAAGTTAGAATACACTCCAGGAAAAACAGGTTAGAATACAGTCCAGGAAAACAGGTTAGAATACAGTCCAGGAAAACAGATAAGAATACAGTCCAGAAAAAAACTGGTTAGAATACAGTCCAGGAAAACTGATTAGAATACAGTCCAGGAAAACATGCTAGAATACAGTCCAGGAAAACAGGTTAGAATACAGTCCAGGAAAACAGGTTAGAAAACAGTCCAGGAAAACAGACTAGTTGAATCGGCCGCCGCGTATGTAACTTAAATGTCGTTTTAAAACGGCGTTACGTCTGTTGAAACAAACAACATTGACCCATTGTGTGAATAAAGTCACCTGATAAATACATGTACAATGTATACAACAATATTATGCTATATATATGCTGAGTCAAATATGAAATAAACTTGAAACTTGTACTTGTGTGCTTACCTGTAGTCACCACAATAACTGTCCTTACATTCCGTACTGTCCGAATCTGCACCGTTATGTGCGGCCACTGACACGACACATAAAATAAACATTATATCATCATAACGTTCCATTATCACCTTTTTGTCCATGTAGGATATCTCTGTCTATTCAAATCAAAGTCTGTATGCCGAATGATAATACCGTGTAATAAATAATCTGTCACTTTTCATGTTGTGAAATTATTATAAAGAGGGATTTAACGTAATAAACCACGTTCATAAATCCTAATAGTTCACAAGGAGACTTTAAACCCGATAAGCACACGGTGGTTTCATATGGTACCAGCCTTTTGATGATGACGAAACGTATAAACTGACACCTTAAACGTTTTATCAAATGAAAGTTCGTATATCCAATGCTTCCTTCTTAACTTTTATGAACCACCATTCCCACTTATTATATTTCCAGTTATTGATTGTAATTTGTAATTTGAAATATCAATGGATGTCGATGACACTCGAATGCTTGAAGCTTGTCTCAAGTACATGTACCCGGGGTAACAGTCTGAGACAAGTGGTTACAATCAGGAAAAAATGTCCAGAAAAAATCTGATACGAGGTCATCGACCTTAACCACTCCACCAAAATATATTTTATGTGAGTTATAACAATACAGCGCAACCTCTCCAAAGCAACACCCGTTGAAAGTAGCAAAATTGTGTTGTTTTTGAAAGGCTTTTGCTCTAGAGAGCTTTAATCAAAAGTTAAATCATGCAATGGGAAAAACATCACCCGCTCCGGAAAGGTATCACTGTAGTTAAAAAAAGTCATTTTCAAACGGTATTGTCATGTCTTAATAATGTATTTAAAAAAGTATTTCCATCAATATTAAGTTAATATTGATGGAAATACTTTTTTAAGAAAGAAACTAAAGCGAATTATTTTCATACTTTTATAACTACAGTTGTATCAACACTTGTTGGAAAATTACCTGCTTGTTTTAATAAGTTTTGAGAACCTTTTGTTAAATCGTTTTACAAAACCTAGGTGTGTCTCCGAGCAGTTTTCTTTTCCATTAATATCTGAAGTAAGCTTCAGACAACTCAGGATAAATTGATGAGATATATTTTTGATATTGATCCAAGGTCACATATTGGTCCAAGGTCACATATTGATCCAAGGTCACATATTGATCCAAGGTCACATATTGGTCCAAGGTCACATATTGGTCCAAGGTCACAAATTGATCCTAGGTCACATATTGGTCCATGGTCACATATTGGTCCAAGGTCACATATTGGTCCAAAACATTTCCGATATTTTTACTGGCTGCCAGTTGACAAACGTATAGACCAGATTATTCTTTGTCATGTATTCAAGGTTAAACTTGGCATATCCCTAGACTATTTGAGGGAACAGTTTGTCTCTAAAATCTCCGTACATTTATATAAGACAAGCTCAAGTGTCAAGGGTGCTTATGCAATTCCTACAAATAACGGTTTCGGGTCAAGGTCTTATTGCTTCGTAGGATGTTCTCTCAGGAATAGGTTACCTCCTGACATAGCTTATACCACCATACTGCCTGCTTTTAAATCAGCTGTAAGAAAATATCTGTTAAATTTATTGACTTAATGTTTGCATTATCATACTGTTTTATTGGTCAGTTTATTATTTATAATGAGTATTTTTGTTTGATTAGGTATTACTTATGTTTTACTTCATTTCATTTTACAGTCCTTACATTAATCGTATCACGTAATATTTTCTTAGCATGTATGCAAGTGCAACATGCATTACAAATGATTTTAGATCTGCAGACTGTTTATCAGTGCCGGTGTAACGTTTTCAAGCTCCCCCCTTTTCAAGTTACCCCCGGTAATAAACTTAAAAACGTTTTCAAACTCCCTCCCCCGTTTTAATAATCACCCCCCCCCCCCCCTCCCTATGTTGATTCTTCATGGCGAAAACGTTTATATTTCAGATTTTAATTTATACTAAATGATTCACAGTCAACATGGTTTATTGACATGTAATTCCTGTATTGCTAAACTGTATATATACGCAATAATTTTAGAAGCTATGGAATCCTATTAGGGTTATGGAGAGTACGCGCCTTTATTCATTAAATATTACAAATACGCCAAAGTATTCTAGCCGTGCCAAAAATGAGAACAAATTAGAATATATGTTTATATTACCACAATTGTGTTTTAAATGTTGTCCAATGATCACATGGGAAATAACCAGTGTTATGATTACATTCTACTGAGATCACACATGATAATTATAAATATGTAAATCATCGAACCAGGTTTTTTATACAAAAAATTGAAATAATAATCACAATTATCTTTCATTTTAGTCAAGTCAAGTCAGGTATCAATAGATTTTCTTAGAATTTATGAGAACAACAGATGACACATCAAAAAAAAATCTCTCGGGCAGATATACATACATTATAACTGATATTTCTAAATGAGTATCTGTATTATATCTATGAGTATCTACTGCATGGTACCCCGCACTGTAGAAAATAATGCTGGCACCCCGCACTGTAGAAAATAATGCTTACCATAACATAATTTCGATGCCCAACCTGTCATTGTGTTACTTATGTATCACAATGAAAGCTTCCTCACTTTATAAATTAAGCTAAATAATCATGTACTCTATAGTAAATGTATTATTCTGTTCTCTTATGTTTAATGTTGGTAAATTGTTGTTTATTCACGCATGCAATTTATATTATTTGTATAACAAAAATCCACTGTTCAAATATATCTTATGATTTAGTAAGTTTTCTAAGAGTGATTATTTTTTGTACAACATTTTAAGCAGAAATGGCTCCATTTGATGTACTAATTAATTTACAACATACGTGTTCTTGTCCATTATAAATTATTACCGATCGAAAGGTCGTGGCTTTGAATCTCGGATCAGTGCTCTTATACTTCATGGATCCTTTCAGTGTCCCTGACCTAACTACCGAGCCATGGACTGTTTTTTACTGGACTTATGAGCATTACACAGGATACTGGACTCAGAAGTTGGGATGGAGACAGTGAACAATCGAACCTGAAATATCGGACGAGCATGGTTGAGATTCGAACCGACGACCCTTCGATTCGTAGTCCAGTGCGTTTCCACTGGACCATCACTCCATGCGGTAAATCAATGTAATTCACGAAAATTGCAATGCTTTTTCTGATAAAAAAGCAGAGTTTATTTACTTACCTGATTATATAAATGTAACACATCCCGTTGTAACACGATTGCATGTAGTCCAATGCATTTACTGTTACATTGGTCGATTTAGAAAAAAATACTTAAATTGAAATTTTACACTACACCCTGTTAACAGGTTTTAGTGTTTTTCAGTTCAAAGTTAAAATTACGAAACACAATTTACTTTGTTACATCGCAACAACCACTTCTTCAACATATTTTTAATTTTAGAATTAAACTCTATTTTATTTAGGAACTGGTTTGAACTCTAGACGAATAAAATAAATCGTTAAACACACGTCAGTGATTTTCACTTTATACTAAAGGCCCATTACACTAATGGTAGCTATTCAAAGTCAAATTGGTATATAATAGACCTTATTGACTTTATTTAACAACATAGTTTAAGCAATTCTGTCGAGTTAACGAGATGTTTGAAATAAGAAACGTTTGACGTCATACTTGATGATGTACTTTCAATTAAATCGATTAAATAATTTACCCTAAACGATAGAGCAATTTGTCCTATAGAGCCCCATTTAATAAAATTCCCATTACAGAGTTGGCACTCTAAAACAAAAACTTCAAAATTTCAAAACACCTTTCACAAAAAATCGACCTATAAATACTTAGCGTATTCGATTGATAGTATTTTATAATAATGACACGTTTATGTAGTATATTATTATATTTTATACTACTCCATTTTCATAATTATGAGGATTTTACAATTCGCAACTTTCGTATTTACAGTTAATAGTAATCAAATCCCGTGAAGGCGTGAATCAACGAGAATTACGTTTCTATAAGTCCTTGAATTAACAATGTGAAACGTTTGAACCTACAAATGTAATATATAATTTTATAATCTCGGTTTAATTAATGAAATCAAGATAACTTACAAGCTGCTTTTCTATTCACACAATTATTACGATTCACTTCTCGGCTTCCCATGCGAATTAGGTATCAAAAAATGGTTTATTAAATTTATACACCAGTCAATGTTAATGGTTCAGTAATAAATCCCTTTTATGTCGAAACAATACATTTCAATCAATCAAACTGTGTTAGGCAATGTATATCTGATTGCCCGTTGGGCAGGTCATGACCTTTTTCGGGTTTCTCAAACAATGCTGTGACCTCCACACATGTAATACTAATAATTACTAACGTATAATAACTTCATTATACACTGGGTTGCTATTAATACGATAATTATTATCTTTATGTACATCTGCTATATTTGTCCTGACCGGTATAATGGTCTCATCTTTTGACGTATTGCAGTCAAAGCCTAAGGAAATGTATATTAAGTGCGTGGGTGTGCGGTGGTGAATGCGTAGGTGTTGGTGACATGGGTTGGGAAATGGTTGAGGGTATATCTTTTACATTCATGGCACCAATTTCTTAGTTTTATTGTAAAAGCAAAGAAAAGACCAAAATAATATTAAATTGTTATTAAGATCTATTCGTATAATATATAAATATAAACACACTTCTATAGCGCAGAAACTATAAATATTTAATTCAGCTTTACATATAGTCCTAGTACGTACACTATATAACAATTTCGGTTTTTGGAAGGTCAAATGGAACACATAGATACTAGATCTAGTCATTGTAGAATTTCCTGATTAAGTGAGTTTTTAGTTTCAGCTTCAAGTCAATATGAAGCAATGATATAAAATGTTACGGACTGGCGTCGGCATGCCTCTTGAAATGGATTGGACGCCCATCTACATGTATATAATTCATAATACAATACAAACAATTATAGATGTACTAAACACCACACAATACTTCAGTTTTGATATTTTTGGATAAAATAATCCGATATAAATAATCAGTAGCTATCCAGAGGACCTTCGTGGTAGTGTGGCTATGGTCTCTGGTGAGTAAGTACTAAAACATGACTGGTGTTTTTTTCGAATCCCACCTGGACCGAATTTCACATTTGAGGAAGCTGTCCACCTAGCTGACAGAGGATCGCTGGTTCTACTTAGGATGCAAGTGCTAGGTCTTCACCATCCGTTAAAGCCAGAAAAGTCGCAAATAGACCCTTGCTTTTAGCGGGACGTTACACCTCGTAGAAATAGATATAGGCTATATACAATGTATACAAGAGACTCACAGGGAAGATTGGACATTGTCTAACTGTGTTGCCTCTATAAATAAAGTCTTTATTATTATTATCATTATTGTTTATTTGCATGTTTATACATACATTCATATTAAGATGCCTAAGAATAATTGTACGGCTCAGTGCATGCATTTTTGGTTACATGAAGATAGATCCTTACTGCATACATCCCTTCAACAGTAATATTTCAGACCAATTTGCAAACCAAATGTTTTCTTCAAGCATTCCGAATTCAATAAAATTGACAAAGATGACAATGCGTGCATGTAATATATCATCTTTGTTGATCTTATTAAGCAAAATATTAGATTTATTACACCACACTGTATCTTCCTTGTATACAAATACATGTTTGATATACACACAGACCTCTAGTAATGTTCCTTAAACTTATGCGTCTGTTAAAGGCGGTCGAGTCAGAATTTAACAATGATCCGCTCAATCATTATCTCTTTCGAAAATAATTCACAAGTTCATGAATATTTCTTGAACAATTCTTGTATACTTCATGAATAATTCATGAAATATAAGTATTTGAAAAAAGGTTCATAACAGTCTTCAGCATCACGTGGTAGAGATACAATTGAATAAGATCGAATAATTGATTTATTCGATTTTTATTTAATACGGATTATTATAAAATATCGAGTAGCAGTAGTTTTGCCGATTTGTCGATCTTACTTCCATCTCTAGTAAACATTTTTGCACGTACAGTAGCCAGGAATGGTGAATAAATCGAATGTCATTTTACTTGGACTCTCCAACGCCAGCAACGTCACTACTTTAGCCTCCAACACACATGTTCCGGCACAAATTCCGGTATGTCTAAAAATGGATATTAATTGGATTTAGATCAGAAAATAATATGGGATTAACAGTAACAGTAAACAGCATGTATATTATTATGTTCTGTTGTTACAATAATATATAAATAAAACATTTCTGAGAGAGCGTTATTAAAAATTGCCACGGCGGCGATACAAGTTCATAGAAATCTAAAAAGAAAAATATTATGGCACAACATTTCAATAAACAATGACATCACATAGACTATTAAGATTCTATCACCGCTTCAAACTCAGTAAACGAAATTTTGTTCAAATTAAAAGTATTTTTAGGTAGAAGGTACAATCTAGAACAGCTTTTATTATGAACAACTCAAATAAATGGAAAATGATTCAATAACCGAAAATTTGTTTGAACTGTACGCGCATTATTTCTGCGCATGTGTTATTACAGTGTGTTATTAAAAGTTAATGCCCGCTCAGGCTACACTGAAATTCGGAATGAGTCCAAAACTTACACACAGCTTCCATGAGGTATATATTGGTAATTAGGAGGTGTGTCGTCTGCAAGATGGACGATGTATTTTGAATCACCATGTATGTTCACCACTCTTGTTAGCGATATGCTCAATCCGTCTGCCAAAAAAAAGTTTAGAAGTTATATTTAGAGTAACTCATATTAAATATTGTTAAAAGCATTATATATCCAATGAAGAAATTGCATTATCTACTCGTATTCAGTTAATTAATAAATAATGCTTGAACATTTTCAATTAATTAATTTTCAACACATAATGGGCCTTTTGCGGGCCCAGTCCGGAGGGACCCGGATTTTGGGGGTCATACTGTATGCGTCCGAGAGAGGATGTCTTGCTCTCCAGCATTGTTTAGAACATCTACTGAAACATTTGTTTAATCAAGATCTGATTGGACCAGTCCAGCAATATATCCATTGAGAATCCATTACAAGGAAAGCCACAATGGTGGTGTGTATATAAATGCTTTGATTGATATCATTAAAAAGTGAATAGATTTCCGTGAACGAGTAGTTTTCGTCTCCGACTAGTAATCACTCGCCCTTCATTGCGGGGGTTCGAATTCCACCTACAATGAGTGAGGAAACTGTCCAGCTGGCTTATACTGGGATGGCCGGTGGTTCTATCCGGGTGTACACATCATGTCTTCCTCAACCGTCAAAGCTGTAAACGTCACCAAGTGAGCCTGTCTGTTGGTAAGATGTTAAAATACCGGAACTAGGTTAAAAGACGACGGGTAAGTTATGATTGAACTTACGTTGAGCAGCAAATAGAGTTATCGTCCGGTATATTCATAGCTGTGTCAGTTGGTTTCATCAAGTCACCATCCACTGTGTCTGAATTAGAACCTGCAGTCCAATAAACAAAGTCTAATTCCGATATCTGATTCTGGGTATGAAATAATCCTTTGTATTGTCGATGGATCTCTTTATAACTAAAAGAAAAAAATACATACAGTAAAATAATTATCAAAAAAAAAGGAAAACGTTCGTATTTCAGTCCATTTTTTCATTACGGAAATAAAATGTCTGCATCTCAAATGCTACATTTTATTACATATCTATGTCCGGAGGCTATGGTTAGACAAAAAAGCTAACTGATAAATAAAGGAGATTCCTTATCGAAAGGTAAGAGTAGGATACAAAAAAAGGATTAATGTAGACATTTATTCACAGAGTGACTATTGCTTGGAGGTGACCGCTTACATAGGTTAGACTTTATAGTCAACCCTCAATATTAAGTCCATCGTGGACACAAAAAGACTTTCGTAATATCTGTGTTCTATCTACCACCAGGATAAATCTTAGAGCAATATTAGTTGTAATGATTATTAGGTATTATAAAAGTGATAACTGAGTAAGAATCTACTGTATGATGTTGGTCCTTCTAGATTAAAGTTTACACATATTTTATGCTGATTCAGATATGAACATCTTATTAATAATTTACTGAGTATTTTTATATAAAGAATGATACCTCGATGGAATGTTTACACACAATATGCCATAAACAGCTATATAAGGTAAATAGCTGAAGAGCACTTTTACCTACTCAAAAAAACACCGACCTTATTTCATTCAACGAAAAATAACACAGAATAACAATCGTTCATAAATTAGGTTAACATGTAGATCAATTTTGATTTGTGTCAAACCATCGTGGTGATAGATCTGTTCTGCTTTCTATGGTTACTGTACGTTGCCGTCTTTGAATGAATGGTACGCGGACACGGGGATGCGGGTGTTAAACCCTCTTTCTTTTTTATATGCTATATTTCAAATATGTTATGCAAGTGCGTTTAAAGTGCGTATTGCTGGCTACGCTCCAGGCATCTGAGTAATAAACAGTAACATGTCGGCAACCAACGAGGTCAGCGATTATCAGCTAGTGCCAAACAATTGTAAATTGATTCGGATACTAGTATACAATCAGTATCATTAGTTAAATCGTCTTGTAGATCAAATACTTCTCCTCTGAACTTATTTACTCGGTTTGTGTAGACCTAACACTCTTTCAGCTAATTCAGCGGACTGGTGTAAGAATTCTGTTGTCAGCAGGTCATACCCTTTTAAGAAAATTTAACAAAATTGTTGATTTGTGGTGAAGTTGCCGGCTCCTTGCGGTAGGGTGAATTAGTGCTGACAATAATACAGTCCTTGAAAACAGGCTAGAATACAGTCCATGAAAACAGGCTATAATACAGTCCATGAAAACAGGCTAGAATACAGTCCTTGAAAACAGGCTAGAATACAGTCCATGAAAACAGGCTAGAATACAGTCCATGAAAGCAGGTTAGAATACAGTCCTTGAAAACAGGCTAGAATACAGTCCATGAAAACAGGCTAGAATACAGTCCATGAAAACAGGTTAGAATACAGTCCATGAAAACAGGTTAGAATACAGTCCATGAAAACAGGTTAGAATACAGTCCATGAAAACAGGTTAGAATACAGTCCATGAAAACAGGTTAGAATACAGTCCAGGAAAACAGGCTAGAATACAGTCCATGAAAACAGATTAGAATACAGTTCATGCAAACAGGTTAGAATACAGTCCATGCAAACAGGTTAGAATACAGTCCATGCAAACAGGCTAGAATACAGTCCATGAAAACAGGTTAGAATACAGTCCAGGAAAACAGGCTAGAATACAGTCCATGAAAACAGGCTAGAATACAGTCCATGAAAACAGGTTAGAATACAGTCCAGAAAAACAGGTTAGAATACAGTCCATGAAAACAGGCTAGAATACAGTCCATGAAAACAGGCTAGAATACAGTCCATGAAAACAGGTTAGAATACAGTCCAGAAAAACAGGTTAGAAAACAGTCCATGAAAGTAGGCTAGAATACAGTCCATGAAAACAGGTTAGAATACAGTCCAGAAAAACAGGCTAGAATACAGTCCATGAAAGCAGGTTAGAATACAGTCCAGGAAAACAGGCTAGAATACAGTCCATGAAAACAGGTTAGAATACAGTCCATGAAAACAGGCTAGAATACAGTCCATGAAAACAGGCTAGAATACAGTCCATGAAAACAGGCTAGAATACAGTCCATGAAAACAGGCTAGAATACAGTCCTTGAAAACAGGCTAGAATACAGTCCATGAAAACAGGCTAGAATACAGTCCATGAAAGCAGGCTAGAATACAGTCCTTGAAAACAGGCTAGAATACAGTCCATGAAAACAGGCTAGAATACAGTCCATGAAAACAGGTTAGAATACAGTCCATGAAAACAGGTTAGAATACAGTCCATGAAAACAGGTTAGAATACAGTCCATGAAAACAGGTTAGAATACAGTCCATGAAAACAGGTTAGAATACAGTCCAGGAAAACAGGCTAGAATACAGTCCATGAAAACAGATTAGAATACAGTTCATGCAAACAGGTTAGAATACAGTCCATGCAAACAGGTTAGAATACAGTCCATGCAAACAGGCTAGAATACAGTCCATGAAAACAGGTTAGAATACAGTCCAGGAAAACAGGCTAGAATACAGTCCATGAAAACAGGCTAGAATACAGACCATGAAAACAGGTTAGAATACAGTCCAGAAAAACAGGTTAGAATACAGTCCATGAAAACAGGCTAGAATACAGTCCATGAAAACAGGCTAGAATACAGTCCATGAAAACAGGTTAGAATACAGTCCAGAAAAACAGGTTAGAAAACAGTCCATGAAAGTAGGCTAGAATACAGTCCATGAAAACAGGTTAGAATACAGTCCAGAAAAACAGGCTAGAATACAGTCCATGAAAGCAGGTTAGAATACAGTCCAGGAAAACAGGCTAGAATACAGTCCATGAAAACAGGTTAGAATACAGTCCATGAAAACAGGTTAGAATACAGTCCATGAAAACAGGTCAGAATACAGTCCAGGAAAGCAGGTTAGAATACAGTCCATGAAAACAGGTTAGAATACAGTCCATGAAAACAGGTTAGAATACAGTCCATGAAAACAGGTTAGAATACAGTCCATGAAAACAGGTTAGAATACAGTCCATGAAAACAGGCTAGAATACAGTCCATGAAAACAGGTTAGAATACAGTCCAGGAAAACAGGTTAGAATACAGTCCATGAAAACAGGCTAGAATACAGTCCATGAAAACAGGTTAGAATACAGTCCATGAAAACAGGTTAGAATACAGTCCAGGAAAACAGGTTAGAATACAGTCCAGAAAAACAGGCTAGAATACAGTCCATGAAAACAGGTTAGAATACAGTCCATGAAAACAGGTTAGAATACAGTCCAGTAAAACAGGTTAGAATACAGTCCAGGAAAACAGGTTAGAATACAGTCCAGGAAAACAGACTAGTTGAATCGGCCGGCGCGTATGTAACTGAAATATTGTTGTAAAACGGCGTTACGTCCGTTGAAACAAACAATATTGACCCATTGTGTGAATAAAGTCACCTGATAAATACATGTACAATGTATATAACAATATTATGCTATATATATGCTGAGTCAAATATAGAATAAACTTGAAACTTGTACTTGTGTGCTTACCTGTAGTCACCACAATAACTGTCCTTACATTCCGTACTGACCGAAACTGCACCGTTATGTGCGGCCACTGACACGACACATAAAATAAACATTATATCAACATAACGTTCCATTATCACCTTTTTGTCCATGTAGGATATCTCTGTCTATTCAAATCAAAGTCTGTATGCCGAATGATAATACCGTGTAATAAATAATCTGTCACTTTTCATGTTGTGAAATTATTATAAAGAGGGATTTTACGTAATAAACCACGTTCATAAATCCTAATAGTTCACAAGGAGACTTTAAACCCGATAAGCACACGGTGGTTTCATATGGTACCAGCCTTTTGATGATGACGAAACGTATAAACTGACACCTTAAACGTTTTATCAAATGAAAGTTCGTATATCCAATGCTTCCTTCTTAACTTTTATGAACCACCATTCCCACTTATTATATTTCCAGTTATTGATTGTAATTTGTAATTTGAAATATCAATGGATGTCGATGACACTCGAATGCTTGAAGCTTGTCTCAAGTACATGTACCCGGGGTAACAGTCTGAGACAAGTGGTTACAATCAGGAAAAAATGTCCAGAAAAAATCTGATACGAGGTCATCGACCTTAACCACTCCACCAAAATATATGTTTTGTGAGTTATAACAATACAGCGCAACCTCTCCAAAGCAACACCCGTTGAAAGTAGCAAAATTGTGTTGATTTTGAAAGGCTTTTGCTCTAGAGAGCTTTAATCAAAAGTTAAATCATGCAATGGGAAAAACATCACCCGCTCCGGAAAGGTATCACTGTAGTTAAAAAAAGTCATTTTCAAACGGTATTGTCATGTCTTAATAATGTATTTAAAAAAGTATTTCCATCAATATTAAGTTAATATTGATGGAAATACTTTTTTAAGAAAGAAACTAAAGCGAATTATTTTCATACTTTTATAACTACAGTTGTATCAACACTTGTTGGAAAATTACCTGCTTGTTTTAATAAGTTTTGAGAACCTTTTGTTAAATCGTTTTACAAAACCTAGGTATGTCTCCGAGCAGTTTTCTTTTCCATTAATGTCTGAAATAAGCTTCAGACAACTCAGAATAAATTGATGAGATATATTTTTGATATTGATCCAAGGTCACATATTGGTCCAAGGTCACATATTGATCCAAGGTCACAAATTGATCCAAGATCACATATTGGTCCAAGGTCACATATTGGTCCAAAACATTTCCGATATTTTTACTGGCTGCCATTTGACAAACGTGTAGACCAGATTATTCTTTGTCATGTATTCAAGGTTAAACATGACATATCCCTAGAGGGAACAGTTTGTCTCTAAAAACTCTGACATTTATATAAGACAAGTTCAAGTGTCAAGGGTGCTTAAAATATGCAATTCCTACAAATAACGGTTTCGGGTCAAGGTCTTAATGCTTCGTAGGTTGTGCTCTTTGGAATAGGTTACCTCCTGACATAGCTTATACCACCAGACTGTCTGCTTTTAAATCAGCTGTAAGAAAATATCTGTTAAATTTATTGACTTAATGTTTGCATTATCATGCTGTTTTATTAGTCAGTTTATTATTAATAATGAGTATTTTCGTTTATAAGGTATTACTTATTTTTTACTTCATTTCATTTTACAGTCCTTACATTAATCGTATCACGTAATATTTTCTTAGCATGTATGCAAGTGCAACATACATTACAAATGATTTTAGATCTGCAGCATGTTTATCAGTACCGATATACCCGCTGCTGTGC
This sequence comes from Lutraria lutraria, assembly GCA_964023205.1. Classification (NCBI taxonomy): domain Eukaryota; kingdom Metazoa; phylum Mollusca; class Bivalvia; order Venerida; family Mactridae; genus Lutraria; species Lutraria lutraria. Next base: position 10,610,712 of record OZ026848.1, on the reverse strand, counting down.
ACCATCCAAAACGTATTAAAAAGCCGCCATCTTGGATGAAAAAGGTTTTTTTTACATTTCTTCGATTTTGCTTTTCTTAAAAATTTCTGCTATAGCAAAGAAAATTCTACACACTTTTCTGGACACATTGATACCCATAGTATTTACTAGGTACTTCTGGTATAAAAGTTACTTTGGACAAGAAAATCGAATCGAGAGAAAAATTCCGTGGTGCACAGCAGCTCATTTAGTGTTTTTCGATCTTTTTGTCTAGAAAATTGACTTGTTCGCATAATTATCGGCGCACATTTTTATCCATAAGATGTAATACAGAAGCTTAGAATTAGACTTTTAGTACATTTAGCAACGTATTTTCTAGTATAATGAATTTCTGAGTTATTTGGTGGACAGCAGCGTGGGAATAAAAAGGGTGGACAGCAGCGGAAACGGGTGCAATGCAGGAGCTTTTTTGCGTACTTGAGAATCACAAATCTGCTTCCCCAAAATCAAGACTGCTACTGCATAACACTACATGTATCAATAAACACTAAGTCTAGCATACACATTTGTAGTTATAAGTATCGGATATGTTTCAATAGCTATGAGCTATGAGAAGAATGCAGCGCTCAAAGGGTCTTTGGAAGTTTGCTGGGAAAGAGCAAGATGAAACATGTCCAAGATGCTACCTTGACAACAGATGGGAATATCCGATGATTGTTATGCTTGACAATGTGACATCAATTGGAGAACAGTATCTAGTGTTTAGAATATTGATAAACATTGTGAAGTACAGTATACGGACTTTATTGCATCAAATTGTCGAATAGTGTACATGTATACTTGTTGTATGAAATGCACTTTTGTATATCTTTGTATATTCACTTTATAAGTATTTTAATAAGAAGTACAAATGTAGTTTACAATACAACTTACTTGATGAGAAATATAGGCACCAAGTTTTTAAAGCATATGGCTCTCATGTTTTTGAAGTACATGTAGTTTCAAATGACAATATTTGACCCCTAGGATAGCTGCATATTCCTATTGAGGATAGTTTGTACAATTATAGCATGTATGTGCATGATTTGGAAGTTTTTTTTACTTTACAATGTTCATGTATCTGTTTTTTGCATCATGTTAACCCTCTGCCGATGGATCGTGTAGAAAAGGAAAAATAAAATCATATGCAAATGTATGTTTAATTGCTTTTTGCAATAGAATTTGTAAAGAAATATTAGAATGCTGAATCATCAAAAACACAGACAACTTGGACAAATTTCAAAGAATCACATTTATATTTATAAGTATCAATATTACAGTAATCTGTTGACCATCATCTTTCAGTAACCATAAAATCATAGACAATTATCATTGAGCATCACATTTCAATACTCACAATAAAACATCTCAGTCAATAATTATTCAGCATAATGTTTTTAGAACAGCAATAGAAATCAAAGACAGTAATAAATATAAACATCATTATTTCAAAATAATGACTAAAATCACAGAAATAATAATTGAGTTATCTAATTGAAACTTTTAAAAGCTAGGTAGGCAAATTTTCTGTCACAAGTATCACACTTGAACTGTTTTTCCTTGTGCAACATTTTCACGTACTGAGGAAGGCCTGTGCTAAACTGGTTGCCGCATACTGAGCATGTTTTACGTCACCATGATGGTTACCCATGTAAAAGCATGATAGTAATTTATTATTTTTAACTAATAAATGTTGTTAAAGTATACTCGTATCATTATTTGATATTTTATGAAAAGACTTCGTTATATATGTTTCTTACAGATATTGGTCATATATAACAGATCTATCACAAGAAAAACAATAGGAGATTGAAAATGTTATGATGTTGTTTTTTTATTAACTTGCATCTTCTTCACTGTGTCCGGTCTCTGAAATCATGGAGCGTTCGTGCACCACCGCTATATGTATAGTCTGCAGCTCCACAGTGGTCGCACGTGTTCATCTTTCTTAAAGTTCACATTTAATTCTTTATCACTAGAATTTTTTCTCTCGATTCGATTTTCTTATCCAAGGTAACTTTTATACCAGAGGTACCCAGTAAATACTATGGGTATCAATGTGTCCAGAAAAGTGTGTAGCATGTTCTTTGCTATAGCAGAAATTTGAAAGAAAAGCGAAATCGAAGAAAAAAGCAAAAAATTACCCTTTTCATCCAAGATGGCGGCTTTTTTGATACGTTTTGGATGGTGCACAGCAGCGGGTATACCGGCACTGTTTATATCATTTAGAATAATTATTGCATTTTACAAAAATGCCTCGATATGTCATGCCATCAACTCAGAGGATCACAATGAAATTAGAATTCGTCTCTTTTTGCGTCATTCTCGGATTTGATGTACATGTCATGGACCTTATTTCATGTTAGTAATATTTATATTTGCTACCATGTTTTTTATCCATGTATATGTGTATCTTCACCTTAAATAAATATAAATATATGCTGTTTGGTCATGTGACCAATATCTCTTCCATCTCCTCTAACCATTGGGTGGAATAGACAGAAGAGCTTCTAAAATTAGAAGACGATCAATCGAACAGTTCGGAAGAGCTCTTCCGGTTGACCAATCGAGATGGCCAATGGTGAATCCTTGATGTTTTATATAAATAACGACCAATCGGATTAACCGGACTGTCTAACTGAGCGTCTATTCGGTACATTTATGTTTGTATACTTTAAATCTTGAATCCAACTTACGGTGAAATATTTACATAAACCCAATAGGTAAGCATATGATTGTATATATTTGTATTCAATTTCCGTTAAAGAAACTATTTTTGGAAAGAATCGTCCGTATATGTAAATATTATTGTTAGACCAATTAAACACAGACTTCGGTACATCCACACTAATGTCTATGTTTGTTGTACTCTATTTAAACATGTTAAGGTCAACATTGCGAACTGTGACCCAAACCAGACAAATTATCACCCTTAAAAACGTCATTGGTCAGTTGATGATATGGGTTAATCAGGCTTCTTTCGTTATCATAATATATATATAAATATATGTATTTTTAGTTTGTACTTTTCGTGTGAATAATTTTACCAGTCTCTTATAATTCTCTGTTAGAATGGTCACATAATAATGACTCTGTGATATAATATAGTGTGATTGTATTTGTATGTATGTGAATGAGACTTAAATAAAGAATATATATACATAAAATATCAATTTTCTAAACATTTCTAAAATATTGAATCGTCATTACATGTGAATTATAGACATTATAATCACTCCAGAGCGGTCCTCTCTTTAGCAATAACCTCCCCTCAACAACAGCATTATTTTGATACTCCCAAAGTGTGTTGCTTTGGTTGCATGGTATATGTCGAGAGCGTGGTGTTTTACATATCTGGTAAATTAGTATGTGTTCCATACGGACCCTTTTTGTTTATAACAATGTTATTTATGTTGATGTCCTTCACATGATCGTTAAAACCATGCGTTCCTTTACTAGAGGGGTACAATGACGAATTGAATATATAACTACTTGTATTGGTAAATGTGTATATTATTAATTTTATAAGACCAAACACAAAAATCACATCAGCAAGAAAATAATAAATACAAATACATGTATGTAATTTATATATACAGAGCACAAACACGGAATAAAACAAATGAAAAAATGATAAAATATTGAACCAAGCAACCAAATGCACATAAAATATATGAAATAAAACGGTTGATGATATTTCAATAAAAATCAATCTGACCCCTTCGGGGAGGAGTTACGGAAAGCTCCGAAGTTTCACGATATCAAAAACTGACGTTACTCAAAGATGAGACAATATGCAGTGCTGAATACATTGAGCCACATCAAAGAGAATTTGATAAAAGTTTGACTGTGAACTAAACAGTCTGAAATTTGATAACCTCGGCCTTTGACTCAACATCATGCCGTGAAGCTGTCGTTTATACCCTCACAGCATTATAAGAATGTACAGGCAATATCCTCCCAGTAGTACAAACACGTTAATATACATTTTTGCATGTACAATACCCTGATACTGAAAATGAGTCAAACTGTATAAAACCATTGTTATCCATCGCCAACAACATTATGACTGTACTTTGCAATACACATTTACCGGTACAGCTCCCAGTAGATCTACAATATGAAATTAATATTATATTAGATGACAAATGAGTTATAAAATAGATCATAGTACGTATTAAATAATGTAGTCTTATATATTATTATAAATACGACGAACATATCTAATTTCAACCAATATTTAATTATACAGAGAACATATATAAAAAGTAGAATTTGACATTATGCATTCAATTTGACTGCACATCGTTTTCACAATTTATATATTGATCATGATGCGTGCAACTCATAGCCTATCGTGTTGTTATTGTGCTATACCTGCTGATAAGCAAAGCCTACCATATATACGCCTGCATCATACTAATTATCGTTTTTTACGCGCGGAAGGGTTAAAAGTAAACTTTCAGCATGATGCAGGATTTTATTTGCACGAAAGCATGATGTAAATCCCTTATCGTTGCGGGTTCGAATCCCGTCAGTGGCGGAATTTTACCGGAACCTTCACAGTCCATTCTTTCGACGCGAGTACTGCTCAATATCAGGAAGCAGTCATTGAGAGTAGTTAATATAAGTTATAAGAACTTGCTCTACAATCGCCGTGAAATAAATAATTTTAAACTAAATCGGTTTAGCAAGTTGTCTCCCCTGGTATATTCTACTGAACTCTCGTGTTATTGTAAACTGGTTCCCGTTGACTTATCTGTATGGAACGGGAACCAGTGTTGTTTACAGGTATCCATTTTTTGAATAGTACTTACGAACAAGTAGCCTGTGGAATAAACTGGTAAAATGCTGGGTCATTATCTTCTAACTGGATTATCGTTCTTTCTGCTCCATGGATATTTATCATTGTTTTATAAGAGAAATGTTCGATCTTTCTGAAAATACACGACACATTACATATTCTAAGTACCACCATAAAGACAGTTGTTGTGTCTTTTTCCTATTTGAGGATCTAAATTAATCTTTGAGAAAAATAGATTATGTTTAATTTCTTCTACTGCAATGTGGCCCCTCTCTCATAGCAAAGAGTCGTTGACCACAGGACAAAAGGCTACAGATCAGTAGTAGCCATTAAATGACGTCAGATTACGGAATATTTTTTGTTAATCAATTTTCTGAAGAAATTTGCATATACAATGTACTTAAACCTGAATAAAATCTGAACAAAGGACGCATGCGCGTTGAAGTCACTTAACATTTCAGTTATAATTTAATCGAGGTGAGCAGTTATCCTAAGTAACAGCTTTCCTAGATTTCATTTAGGAGTAAACTGGTACTAACCACATTCTATCCGTAAGCTTCTGCCAAGCTACCCCACATAATTTAGAGGTGGAGGACAATTTAACATAAGATGTAATATCTTCAGTCAAATTTGTTACGGACTCTGTGAGTCTCGCCCGGGTTCTAACTCACATATCTGCATTAGGCCACAGGTATTTAATTGTATGTTTATAAAATAACCTTATTCAAGGTATATAGAGCCACAGTGAAGTGTTTGATATGAGAAATATCTAACACTTTTTCTATACGATGAGTGTTCAGTTGGAGCTTACTGATGTCTTACTCACGTTGAGCAGCATAAAGATAAGTCAGTGTATGATTTCTGTCTGTCCATTCTTTCAGATACGTTGTTAAAAATTGGATCCAGATGTCTACCACTATTTACTTTCTGAAGGTCACTGATATTATTTGATGTTTGGAATAAATTCGTGTACGTTGACAGTATACGTTTGTAGCTGAAATGTATATAAACAAATCGTGCATATACGGGATTTAGGCTCCGTGATCGAGTGGTAATGGTTTCTAATTTGTAATCACTGATTTGTAATCGCTGTAAGTTCTAAACCAATCCGGAATAAAATAAGGTCGATGGTTCTACCCTGACCTGGAATCTTCCTTCACTGTTACAGCAAGAAATGTCGCCATTTAACCCTTACTGACCAGTCGCACGTTAATGATGCCGGGTTAAACAAACATTGTGTTAATACAATAGTAATATATAATATATTTGACCTTTATACGGCGTCACATAGCTGCAAAAAGATCCCAAATATAATACAGTAAAACTTCGTTATTACGAGTATCGACATATCTAATTTTCACGTCGTGTCTTAAATAACACTTCGGACATGGCATTGCACAATTGAAAACACACGAACATATTTATGGATAAAGAACTTTATTTAAACGATCGATGCATATTTTATACATTCAACGAATATATATTTTCATCTTATACATCATGGTGTACATTTTACGTCAGCATTTCGTAGTATTACTGTAAAAAACGTCCGTTAACGCGCATGATACACGGTTTATTTTTCATTCAACGAACAAAACCCGTTTATTACGAGCACCTGGTTTATCTCGAGCAACAAGTCTGGTCCCGATGACTCCTCGAGATAACGAGGTTTTACTGTAATCTAAATAAGTCATTTACAATGTAATTCGTATGCAAGAGGATGTCTAAGTTTAAAAAAAAGCTATTTCAGCTGAGATATGTACCTAAACTGATTCCTATTCTGTCCTGATAATTATATAAAACAACTTACCTATATTTCCCGCAAGTTTTATTTGCACACCCACCGTTACTGTGATCGGGCAAATTCAAGATCCCCGGAGCGTCTAGAAAATTCAGTAAATGTTGAGGATTTTTTCGGTATGTTGGAGCGATTGTAGCTGCTATGCTTAAACTTAAAATATGCATAAATAGTAGCCAGCTAAATAATCTGTACAGTTTGGATTCCATTTGAAATTTAGAATTACCTGGAACGATTTAAAACCAAAATTCACAAGTTCGGAGTAACACCACTAAGACTTACACAGAAATAGTGCCAATCAGGTCTTATTCGCCCTTTATATTTTCAGCGGCACCTAATGACATCACCGCACTACCTTTGAACTTAGAAAAAAATTCCACGGCCGATAAAACACTCCAGGGTCGGATTATATTAAGTTTTACCTTTCATGCTGATAGTAAATGAGACAGGATGTCCACATTGCGTACATCATAAACTTGTGATATAAGAGCACCTGATTACACTAAATCTAATAAATCAGTAGAATTATTAAAATAAAAGATTGTAAGAGTGAGATATATCCGGGGGGAATTTTTAGGGTTAAATATACGTGCGCTAAGATTTTCCATTTTTGCTGCCCAATCAAATTACATTAAGTACTAGCCGACAGGGAAGCGCATCGTGTTTTCAACTTGATTTGTTAAATTTACAACTATAGGAATAATACTCGGGTGTTCAGTGCAACGATTGATACGAGCTTTTAGTATTGAAATCTTCAACATTTTATTTCAACAATTAGCAAACAGGTGTCGAGTATAATTTATTATAATACCAAACAAGTAGCTTTAGTAGACTGAACGTAGTTCAGCTTTCCATTATAGCCGTCACTCGCTGGGCGCGTATGAACTTTGAAGTTGACCTAAGTACTACGTTTATCTACATCCGCCATTCAATTGTTAAACTAGTTCCCGTTTCATATTGCAGTGCTAGTCTTTGTAAGTTCAGTTTCCATGAGTACTTTCAGTACTTTGATTATTGGGAGGCAAAATATCGCATTCCTATGTCGCCGTTTCTATCTGTATAGGCCCGAGACCCAAAAATATAATATACATGCCAATATAGTTCAATGACGCTCAAGTAAATCAGACAAAATATACTAAAGCCTGTACACCAAAGTAAATCGAAACAAAACATTATTGATCAGAATAATCAATAGTTTTTACATTAAATACTTACTTACACCTGAGTAGAATCACCCTACGTTAGCGAGCTGGGCAACCTTTTCACATGTGAAATTGGAGAATGTACGGATGGGCATCCATAACTGGTCAGGGACCCTAACCACCTGACCAGGGGACGAACAGACACCACGAATACACATTTACGACACTGTAAGATAGACAGGGTGATAGAATGTGAGAATCAACGTAGGTATCTCTAAATGTCCAAAATTTAATGTCTAGTCCCTTGACCATCCTTTATTTTTATCAGATCTCGACAGTTTCCGTACGTATCATGGTTATATACAACTAATTTGTATTGACATAAATCATCGAACAATATTGATTTCATGGGAAGATAAAATAGATGGTTTAAAACTGCTTGTCATTGAATCCGTACGAGGAGTGTAGGGTACGAGGAGTGCATGGTACGACTAGTCGATTTTATTTATTGGTCAAATTTCATATCATTTAATTGCGTTATAAATATAAAAGTTGGCTGAATCTTTATAATAAACATACACTTTTATATGTTGTACGTCTATATTTTGTGCATGGCAGTATTACGAATCCATTCTAAATTATTTGGGCTTTAACTTTAATTAAACTGGTACCCTGTTCTCTAATGGTAGCTATAGAGTGAACCGGAATCCAGGACAAGATATCTTAATTACCAAAGGGTAGTTCTGAACTTCTGAACGTTACGTAATATAGTAAACAGAACTAGTATGAGACGGGATTTTATCCATGGTCACCACGAGGGATTTAGCATATCACGTGATGGGTGCGGTTTACAAATAAATGTATTTCACGGATGTTTAATATAATGATAATTAAAATTCGAATGCTGTTTTATCTGTATGGAAATGCATTTTCAAAGTACTTATAATAATGAGATGAAGGGAAGTAACTGTTTTATATTTACACGCATACTATGAAGAGTTGTCCCGCTTGATTGTCAATTCGTTACTGGAACTAACGTTCACCGCATTTATATTTTCACCACAAGTAAAATATGCACAGGTTACCATGAATACCGTTAAATTTGAGGTAACAACCACTTGAGCATTAAGGTCACCATGTAATCAAGGGCCTTTCTCAGTCGGAACTAATCGGCGTTTGTCTAAAGAAATGTGCCTCGGACATAATAGACAGTCCGCTATTTTGTTGTTGTTGTTCACGGGCTTACCAGCCTGTCATTCTGAGAATATGATTCTTGAAAACGCATGGAAACCATCTAGAGTTGAAAATGTAGTGACTGGAAACAGCATAACCAAAATGTGTAACCCTACACTTATGTACGAGGCGTATTTCTAAGATACGGAAATACCCGAGTAGTTACGATTGGGGCCTTTCTATGACCCATTTGGTCTGGTTCCCGGTCTACTTTGGTTCTGAAAGACAACATAAAACTCTAAACTGGTTCCCTCTGATATACACATAGACCTTTGGTGTTCTGCAACACGGAACAGGAATCATTTTAGTAAAACTCAGACAGGGACCAACCGCTCACAAAAGAGTTATATCCCTTTGCAGTCTGCGTTAACTTGTAGAATTGTTGTTAATCTGCAATACGTATTGCAATATACATTAACCGCATCACGGGTTAACGTTACATGCCATATCGTTGTACCCCTACCTATTGTGGTATTCATGTACTCAGGTAATGCTTTTATATTAATCAACACACAATTATATCTGTTTTATCTCGATTTAAAACCGACAGCATTACATCTGAACAAAGATATTTCACCGACACATCATTGTTATAAAAATAAGTCAATGTTACACACCTAGTATATAATTATACATATATATAACATATATTTAGAAGTGGATACTGCCAGCAATGAATTAACGAACGCCTGTTTACACCTTCTCTATTCAGCATGCATTTATCGATATTATAGATCAAATTGACCGCCGAATTAAGACCTAGACTAAACCTAGAATATCATTTAGCTTTTACTGGTATAATTTCAAAGGTGTGACTATATCAGTTTTGAATTTAGCTCAATACAAGTTTTACATTATTCAGGTACATTAAATAGAATATCAATGAAACATTGCACCTGTAGAGCTCTACATAGTTTGCAATTTTAATATTTTTGAAAGTCAGATAAAATTAGATCAGCGGCCTTCTCCCCCAACATAATCGCGGGAGCGTTGATATTTCCCGAGGTTTCATGCGGAAATGACGATGCATCGGCCACACGGAGGCTTTTAATACCCTTCACACGAAGATCCGGTCCAAGTACCGTAGTTTGGTCTTTAGTCGCTCCCATTTTACACGTACAGCAAGGATGGTAGACAGTCAAGAAAAAATGGCGGATATAGCATTTCCAGTAATCGTCCGACCTAAATTCATATTCATTACATGACGTCACGCGCACCTGATCCACAGATGCACCAACTGATCTCATCGCCTTTGTTTCTATAAATCGTTCCCAAATTCGGATAGCTTTAACAATATCGTCCATGTCCGTGGGTGCAGACAAATAGTTAGGTTCAATGACTGGGTAATCAAACGGATCGGAGCTCCTTAATGTGATGGTTCCCGTACTTTTCAAATGGTTCATTATCAAGGCCGTCATAAACCCGTATGTTTTGGGAGTTTTACTGAATAATTCACCAAAGTGACTGTTGTTATAATTTTCAATGTTGGAGTGTTGGTAAGAGCTGAAGAAATTCAATTGAACGTTGGTATAATTCTTACCACGCTGGGAGGGGTCCGTGTAATGAAAAGATGTTCCTTCAGCTAAAGTCTTGCCAAGAATTCCTTGACCGAACCAATTATACAGAAACTCATTCCAGGTGCCGTATATCTTATCTGGGGTCACACTAATAGGTTTGTCAATGTGAGTAAACAATTGAATCCTTCCATGATCTTGTAGATTTTTGCCAACTGGGAGATCGGCCTTCACCGGAATTCCAAGTTTCTTTAGATGTTCACGAGGTCCAATACCAGACAGCATCAATACTTGAGGAGAATTTATTGACCCAGCTGAAACAATCACTTCGTTGTTTGCTTTAACGTAAAATTTCTTGTTATCTTTTACAGCGTACACACCTGTAGCCCGTTTATCTTTATCAATGCCAATCTTAGTGACTAAGCTGCGAATCGCTATATGTATATTTTTCTTTCCTGAAACAAGACTCAAATAATGTTTGCCGGTACTACTTCGGATACCATCTTTAACATGTAATTGGTACGGGCTAAACCCCTCTTGTTCTCCGTCGTTATAGTCTCTAATGGTGTAACCCATTTCTCTCCCTGCTTGGAGATAGTGTTCATACAAAGGTGATACAACCCCGCTGCTAACGCCCATTGGACCATCCGTGCCATGGTAACCATTAGATCGCAGGTCTGGCTGCACGTTATTTTCAGACTTTTTGAAATATGGTAATACATCTTTATATCCCCACCCAGTGCAGCCCAGACGCTCCCATTCGTCATAGTCAAAGTGGTGTCCTCTCGTGTATTGCATCAGGTTTATGACGCTAGAACCACCCAGGATACGCCCACGAGGCCAATACACTTTACGATCATTAAGCCCAGTCCCGCATAACTTCTGGGGCTCTGTATAATAGTCCCAGTCAAACTCGGAATTAAGCATTTTATACCACAACCCGGGAATATGGGAATTTTCTGTCTCGTCAAAATGGCCTCCAGCTTCAAGAAGCAAAACAGTGACGTCATCTCTCTGCGCGAGACGTGCGGCAATCACAGAACCAGCCGAACCAGAACCAACGACTATGTAATCGTATGATGAGTTGATAGTCGACGTCACCGGTACGGTGTCACGTGATCCCCATTTATCTGTCAGGAATGTCACAAACAATGCACTAACGACAAACACGAGAGCTTTACCAAACATGTTGTCGATCTGCAACAGAAAAGAAACAAATGTAATCATAATGTTGTTTTGTGCATTTGTTGTTTGTTATTGAAGTAAACCGTAATCACATTTAATTAACCAGTATTATTTGAACATCTATGCCATAATTTTCGTCCGAATACTTTTTGGGTAAAACGCGCTTTTAGATCTAGTAATAATAAAACTATTTTTTAAGCATACACTTTTGTTGTTGTCGTTTTTAACGACCGTCGGTCGTCTTTCCAATGTATTTTTAAATACCTAATGGGACTATTTTTTGCTGAGAAATATTCATGTAAATGATCTGTCAATTAAGCGAGCCATGCTTTTGACGTAGACAAAAAGAATTTTAGAACAATAAATCGGACGAAAACGAAAGAAACAATTAAAAGATATTTTTTTAGCCAATGCTGTTCTGTTTTGTCGGTAAATAAATTAAAAGTATATTTACCTAGAAATTTGACAGCAAATGCTAACAAATTAACAACTTAAACGTTAAGAAGAAAAAACACACCTACCTTGACTAGAAATTTTACTTAATGTATTTTTTTCCATTCGAGTCTGTCAGATATATACTGATCACTTCTTATCTTTGTTGCTAGATACGCGGTGACAGAATAATTTTGTATGATAGAATTATTCGGTCGTTTAATTACTCCAATCTTTGATCTATTTGTCCAACATACAGTACCCATAATTGCGTAGTCAACAGTTCCGTACATTCCGTTCCGTACTGTGAAGTGATGCTATGTCATTTTGATATTTCATGCATGTGACCGAATTTGTCAGTTTCTCACGCGATCACCAACCTGCACGTGTATACAGATTAACCCCTCTTAGCGACCATCCAATTACAACGACCTCTTCTTCGTGATCCGGATTTCAATAATTATATGGTAATAATTTTATAACGATCCGTCTCTATTTAAAATAGAACTTCCAATCTCTGTACATTAATGTTCCGTTAACAAATACATTTGAAACCTGTAAAATGTTTGATTAATTTATTAATTCATCCTCTTTATCAAGGCAAACTTTTTGTGGCTATATTTGAAATGTGTTAAACTTTATATGTACGGAATGAAAGCACTTCTTTTAAATAACTTCCTTAATCTAAACACTGCCTTTTTTCCTTTCTCTATTTCTTCAACCAAAAAGTTTGTCAATGCTATTAAATTTTGCACTTTATAAACAGATACCTTGTGTGTGTGTTACTTAATATCGTATGCTCTATTCGTATTTTCACTGTATAGCATACTTGGTTATTACTATCAGAATAAATGTAAAACAACTGAAGGACATTGTCACTTTATACTTCGAAGGACTACATGTTCACAGGTATTTTACTGAATAAAAGAACGACCCAAGCATAATGTTATAATTAACTGATTGTTTGGGTAGTTTCAAAAATAGTGGTAATTTTATGCACGTTTACTACAAAGTCATAAATCTAATCCAAAAATACGTTTTTGAACGATGTGGACTTTATCTAAATTTCGATAAAATTGCCATATATTTTTTGGTTCCAATTTCACGGCCCTATGGTCTAATTTTTAATTTCCAAAGTTATTTTCATTTTTATTGTATCATATCAAAGTTAAAGAGCTTTCAGAAAATGTTAACCCTTTAATGATTTATGAATGTGATCTTGGTTGGAAAATTCAACAAGCATTGACAGAAGATATTTATATTTTTGTTTTGATAATTCTAAATATAGGATATTTATATGACAAATACATTTCCTGAAAACCTGATGTGCTTATGGCTTTAAAACGTTATGATTAAGTTATCTTTTATAAATTTAACTACCAATTTTCTATTTTTTTCTATTAAACGCATAAGAAATTTGCCAACTAAGATGGCCGTCAAGGGAGGTAAATATTGTAGACGTGGGAACTATGTATATCAATAATTGTATGCATATTGAAACATAAACATATAAGTTTCCAATACCTAAAAAAATAACACAAACAGTAGAGAGATATTCTATGAAACATACCCAGTATACAATTAAAAAACTACTATACATATATTAAGAATAAAAAAAAACTCATACAAACTCTGTTGTATAGAAAAGATACCAACATGAATTAAAGTATATTATGCGCTCACACGCGCTCTTGATGTATACACCATTGTATTATAACATTATTTAATATATTCTCAACTACATGTGTGTACCTTGCATGTTTATGTTACTCGTTTATATATCACTCCAACATTGTATTGTATTTTAATAACAAGCTTTGTAAACAACAGCCAGATATATTTATGCATGAAAGTACATAGCCAAGTATCTGTATTTTGGCGAACTTATTGACAGATACAATGTTCATACACTATTGTATGAAGCTAGGAACTGTCTTCTTTTAAAAGCATTGCGCTCGTAACCGCCGTAGTGTTTAAGACTAATTTATAAACCTATCTTGTAAACGTGTACCATATCACTTTGGCCATTCGAAGGATCAAATGTGAGAATCATGTGGTCCTCCTGTTCATTAAGGGCTACTTCCTGTGGCCCCATTACGTCGTCCCCTCTAGACAAAAGATCACAAATGTACACACCATCTCTACTAAGCAACTGGACATTGTCCGTTCCGAAACCACAGACAATGACCCGCCCATCTTTGGTCACGTGCAAACCACGTGGTGAATTTAAACTTGCATCCTGTAAAAATATCAAGGATTAGTAGAGAGAATGAAGTGTGCCGAGCGAATACAAGTCTAACCACTTACTGTAACAATGAACCATGGAAATGAAATTTGCGACATATAACGTTTGGTCATTCTTTTTTATTTTGTTAAACGTCAGTCTCACTTTGGAAAACCTTGCTATCTATTCTATTAGAAAAAAGTAAAAAAAAGACGTTTGAAAAAAAAATCTATTTTCTTGACTTTAATAACAGAAATCATATTAAACATATAGAAAGAACAGTCGACTGACTAGTTTAAACTCAGATCATGAAAATTTTATACTTCTGATTCCTGCGAGTCACTTTATCCTTCACTTGAATGCATGAAATCAAATGTCATTATCGTCTTGATGAAAATATGGGTAACAATAACCCCTTTTTTATCTTTATCAAAAAGTTGTGGCTGAGGGAACTCATTACTTAGGCACACGCTGACGCTTATCAAAATAAAAGAACAAAATGCCCAAACTAAGAAACTACGTTCGGATGCTTCTAAAGAAGCCAAAGTTGAATAAAACGGGACATAAGAGCGACACACTTCTTTTCTAAACATATTTTACGTACGCTGGAGGACCGATTCGTCCCTAATATTTTCGTAGTAAAGATTTTGGCTGTAAGAAACTTTAATCCAGCACAACATATAGGATATGTCGTTTATCTCTAATCAGCACTTTTGTCTTTAGCCAAACTCTATCTCAAAGACCTTTTATGACATCATTTCCATACTGAAAATGTCAGAAATTATGTAAACAGGGCAACCTTCCCAAAACAACATTCATTTAGGAAAAACAAAATTATGTTGCTGTTGAGAGGTTGTTTCTAAAGAGAGGTTAAAATATTCGTTAAATCGTGCAGTGATTATTTAATGTTGTTGTTGAAGAGAGGTTGTTCTTCAAGAGAGGGCCGATCTGGAGAGGTTGTACGGTATAAGAACTGGAATGTTTTCTGCACCTACCTTGTATGAAAACTGTTTTATCACCGTACCGGAAATACAGGTCACGTGACATCTATGACAATCAGAAACATACATCAATGATCCAGTCTGGTCCACTTTGACGTACCAAGGCCGTAAGAACATTGGAATCATATTGTCCATGGGACTTAACTCCTGCCTTTCTACACCCTCCTTAGTAGTTATCTGAAATACATGTACTTGCTATCAATTTCAAATCGATTACTAATATGATTTTCGATTGGTGTCGAATTTCTGTCATGTCCGATTCAATGTTACTTTTGATGCAATATGTAACTTAACTTTATTTATAGAACGATTGCGTGGTTCCTTTAGCGCCTTCTAGTTACAATGATTTGATACAGTCACTATATTTTGTCAAAAGTCAACACAATCCAGAGTCCAGTAGTTGTACAAATTACTGCCAAGGATCACAGAAGGAATTCATTTCTTTTTCGAAAAAGATTAAACGTTTCGTAACGGACAAGTCAAATGGTCGTCCCAAACTTTTTCTTACGAGGACCCAACTTATCGGATTGTCTTATACAGAGCCTTTCATAAAATACAGTCAAACCTGTGTTAGCGACCACCGTGGAAAGAAGGCCACCCTGTGAATAAATGCCAGTTTTAAAACCCTAATTGATTGTTAAGAACAGAATGACATTCGAATAAAGGCCACCTTTCAATAACGGCCATTTTGGTCCCAAGGATTACCTTTGTTCACAGGTTTGACTGTAATGTATCGGTCATTTTCATTGTCACTTTTCCAGTCTCGATATAGTGCGATGCAGATCTAGTCAAGGTTAGAAATATATCACATGACGAGGTCACCTGACTGTTATAATACATGAAGAAATGGTCAATCGTAAAGCTTCTGATCGTATCCAGAAATGTTTCAATCTCAATTAAACCGTGACATATCTGGTAGAATGATTTTACTGGCCAACCATTGGTTGATAAGTTTATTAAAACTTTCCTTTTAATTAGATGTGTTATTGGTTATTGAATTTACTTTGATATTTTATCATATTTTTTATATGAATTCAAGAATCATTTACATATTGCTGTCAGATTGCGTAAACGTGGTTTCATTAAAATTCTCTTTTTGCTATAAAACGTGTCAGAAATTCAGAAATTCTACTTTATTCACATATTGATAATGTATCGACACTTTTCGGATATGATGTATCTACATAAAAGTATTTTGTACCGTATACATAAGTTCTTATTCTGACAAAGTTCGTATAAACAAACACGGTCCCATATTATTAGATATAATGCATATATAGCGTGTGAAAAGGGGCCATACAGGGAATGTTCTAAATATCATCTTCATGTACAGTTGGAATTAAATCAGAGGTTTATTTTGTATTTATGTATCAATTAATGTGTGTTAAAAGAGAAATATTGCTCTTTTTTCACAGATGGCCGCTAAGACAGGTTTGAATGTAAACAGAAAATGCGATAGAATAATACCACGGCTACTATAATATGTTCCTATATATAACATGAAATAGAACATTATCATACACTAGTAATGCACTCAGATTCCTTGAATAGATAACAGTACACACCGTATTGTAAAAGATCACGTACAATTAAATATCTATACACATGTATGTACCAAATACGTGCGTCTACATGGATCACGTATAAATTATTTGATCTTTTGCTCTTAGTCCGTAAGTCAGGCCAGATTGATATTTTCACAACATCTTAAGCTAATTTCTTAGGATAATGCAATAATCAACTACTGATTTGCCCATCATTGATGAAAGAAAGATTGATATTTTCACAACATCTTAAGCTAATTTCTTAGGATAATGCAATAATCAACTACTGATTTGCCCACCATAGATGAAAGAAAGTGATATAGATAAAATTGTGAAGTAAGTTTTGAGAACAACAACCACACAAATTATAAACGAATATGATTCTGATAGGTATAAGGATGTCTTTCATACGCAGGTATATCGTCACAATCGTTGCATTCAGCTTAATGAGGAGTATTTTGAGAAAAACTAACTTTCAGTACCGATGTGAAATACGTGACGTCGTTGACGTCAATGTCGTTGTTTTTACCGTGCGCCGGACAGCCATTAGTGTTGGTAAAGAAATATCTGTATAATTTGTTTTAGTTGTTCATTTTAGTTGTTATTGATACAGAACGTAGCAGAAAGTTTCAGCATTATATTGATGTAATTTTCTGTCGGTTTTATTGAACCATTTTCACGCAGCGACAAAAGTCCTGTTTATTTTGGATCACCCCTCGTAAATAACATCATACACGTGTTTTATATACATGTACACCACAGTATACAGAGCATTGGTAGATAACTTTCAACCATTTGCGATTATAACTTATAAATACAAAATTAATACAGTTAACATTAACAATTAAGAAACTTACTTTAATTGAAGGCGGCGATCCGCATGCGCACGCATACACAAACTTGCTATCAGCGAAACTAAGTCCGTAACCTCGGTCTGACGTTGGTATTACTTTTCTCAACTGGAACGACGTCCCTACGTTATACAAGTTGATCTTATTTTCTCTAGGCAATGTCACAGCGACATCGCTGGCCGACACAGCTGTGATCCCAAATGGTTGATACTCCAATGCCTGCTCTGCAATAATCTTAAAATCGGAGCCAAACAGTTTCAATTTACTGTTATTTCGATCCACAAGGACAGTGTATCCATTTGGTAGACAAGCTATGCCAGTAAACCAACATGCTTCTTTGTCTGAAGGAGATCGTCCATTGATTGAACTCTTGAGACAAGGCTTGGTAGGTGGCCTGATGATTGGTTCTTGATTCAGTGTCCGTTGCGACCGCCTCATGTCATGCTCATCCTCAGGGTCCGAATCCGACTTTGAAGCCTTAATGGCATGCGCTGATGGTAATTGGGCAGATGATGACGTAATCTTCAGCTCACCGAGTCTGCTGATTCCTCTCATTAACTTATCTAATGTTGGATCAACATGGAAGTTTATTTTTGTGTTCCGTATACGAGAGTTGAGTGATGATACTTTGTCTCTGTATACCTCACTCTGTCGGGATGCTGGTGGTAAGTTTTGTAGCACGTGACTCTCAGTACCAAACTTTTCTGAGCTTGTCACGAGTCCATGTAGATTACCTGACGATTTCCGGATTCGCTGAGCCTCCTTTGTCTCAGCTGCAATTGTTGCCTTCTCTCTGCCGTGTATATCCCCAAGCTCGTCAATCACTTGTGCTTCGCATTTGGCCAAGTTCTCGTTGATTTTCTTTCGGACTTCATATATCTGTTCCAGCACACTATCTTGATCTTCGTTGATCGATTGCTCGGCATTCGCACGGTTTTCTTGAATCGATCTAGCAAGGTTGGTTTCGTCGCTCAGTAACTTGTTGACGCTGTTCACTACTGGTTTATTTTTGGAGGCTGCTTCTTTCAAAGGCTTCACGTCGGTACACGCTTTGTGACTCTCTGCCACACATTTCTCGCACAGCACCTCGCGATGTTTCCCGCAATATTTTGTTACATTTTCCCCACCATGTGTATGACATAACGGCATTGAAATGATATTCTCTATTGGCTCAGATCTCAATTTTGACAACTGAACGAGATGATGGCCTGTTGTCGTTTTCAGGGCATTATGAAACCCTGCACACTCGTCGCACAGTGCATCGTGACACGAGCTACACCATTGTATGGCAAGATCAGTTTTATTTTGTCGTCTGCATGTGTCACACTTTCGTTTAGGGTCTTTCAGATATACGGCTTCGAGATAACTTCGAAGGAATTCATTTGTTGGAAGAGTCGCGATCCACTTATCCAGTGACTTCTCAGATTTTGTTGAAGCGGTTGTCTGTCTGCATATCGGGCAGATGATTGCCATTGACTTTGACGTATCTTTGCCTGTCGTCTCCGTGGCATACGTGATTAAGCACTCTTTACAGAATGAATGCATACATGCCAGCGATTTAGGATTATCTAACATATGTCGACAAAGCTCACATCGAGTGAACTTATCATCGGCCGACACGTTCGGTTCCTTAACAGGACTGTTGGTTTTCCTCAAGGCTCTTGCCTTTGCAGCGGCTCTTGCTGATTCGGCTTCCTTTTCTTTTCGTGTTGCAGCGGCACCTTTTACAGGACTTTTGTTTCTCATCGACATTGCGCTCGTTTTACGTGGACCTTAAATTAGCAATATAAGAATTGCATTATAATAATAATGCTTTGTATGTTTGCAAAAATCACAAATTTTTTGGCTGTACAATGATAATATTTTTTTATATATCATGCAAACCAAACAAAATGTATGCAATTTAAGCAATATTTTCCATTATGACTCTAACTGTTGTAAAAAAGTTGTAAAGTTTACGAAGTTTTACATTTAGCATAATTTACATCAAAAGATTCATACATCTATCCACCCACTTAGAATAAATACCCGCAACACCATTTCTTATGTATTGTACTAGTATATTATCATTCCATTCTTTTACAATGAACAATTACTGTGTTTTATACTTACAATGCTATACTTTAGCATAAATAATTAAGTTTATAATCATAAGAAATATTCTTATAGTAAAATAGGAAAGAAAAAAATAATAATGTTCTCACCTAATATGTGGGTTTTATACAATTCCATATATTGTAGACACTCATTATGGTCCTTACATTACTCTTTAATGTACACCACGTAAGAAGTATATATTTGATTTTTGTCAATAATTGAAACCAAGGGCAGATAATGATGACATTTATTTTATTTTTTAAATGGTGCAAATTTATCCGCACTGCAGAAAAAATTGAACTAATTATCTAAAATAAATGTTTATTCAAAGGAAATTATAATTGCGTCTTTCGATATTACACAATTCTTTTTTACGCCATAAACTGCGTGTGTTTTACAGGGTACCCAGGCTACAGACGTGATTTTATCCACACCCGTCATTATAATATTATACACTTCTGACATACGGAGTGAATACATCTTTTCAATAAAATATTGAATGTTAAACACATTTCTATTAATACATTCAAAACGTTCAATTGATATTTCTTTATATGAATAAATCTATTAAGAACATCGTTTAATACACTGCTATTATTTAATATTTTTCTATAAGATGAATGGAAGGAACTTATTCAACTTAAGGCTTGTATATAATAAACTATAAGTTGTATAGTTTAGTTTAAACTTATTTATATTAAATCGATTGTAGAGCAAGTTCTAACAACTTATAGTAACTACATTCGACGTCTGTTTCCAGGATTCTGACCAGTACTCGCGCCGAAAGAAGGGACTGTGAAGTTTCCGGTCAAATTCCGCCACTGACGGGATTCGAACCCACAACCTCCGGGTTAGGAGTCCGACGCTCTACCCTATACCACTGCTAGGCTGTATCATTTTGATAATTATAACTAAATATTCCAGTAACTATTAAACCATTTGTCATTATATGTCACTACAAGAATATTTTTTTCTCGGGGATAATTATGACGTCGCACCTACAACTAGAGGATTTTCTACGGTCGTATTGTTTATCTCTTGGTCGAAGAGTTGGGTATACCATACCGTAAAAAGCGAATCAGATTGCGACCTTCATACTAAACTTTTCTTTGACTTGCCTAATGGTTACATATAAAGATCAATAACGTATTCAAGTGAAAATGAATACATGTACATGTCGTATAACTGGATGAATATCTCACTGGGTATTGGGGAAATATTTACTGTGTTAATTATCATACTAAATAACTAAATCGAATGTTAGTTTTATCGATTTGTCAAGATATTGATGGTATATAAAACACTCTTCATAAACAATTTTAGGTTACTTGATATTAAATCCGATTCAGATTATATTAGATCTACAAGCAATCTTTCAAAGAAACAATATGGTTTATATACAGCCAAACCTGTGTTATAGCGGCCATCCCCGAATAACGGCCACAATGTGAATAAAAGCAATTCTTTGAAAAACTTCGTTGATTATTAAAAACAAAATGACCTCCGAATAAAGGCTTTCTGTCAATGAAGGTCACATTTTGTCTATCCCAAGGATGGCCTTTATTCACAGGTTTGACTGTATTGTGAAACATAACATATTAATACCTCAACATAACGACCACCTTGTTACAACTATTGTAACAGTTATTTTTGTACCGATCGTTAATTTTCCGATTGTATTTCGGCTTGTAAATGAATCAGTATTGTTTATTTATTTTGGTTTAAAGTTTGTTTCAGTTCTATACGGCCACTGATTCAGCTAACTAGTTTTCCTGGACTGTAATGTAACCAATACTAACTCACCCTTCCAAAAAGATCATGTAAGAAGAGGAAAATCGACATTGTCAAGGAAGAGTATGACCTGTCGCGACCGGGAATCGAACCCGGGTTACAAATCAAGTACACTTACCACTGGACCTCGGCCGCTGTCTGGCGTCAGTATTGAAACCGACCTATTGGGCCCAAATACAAAAATTGATCAAATGTCCCTGACATACATATCAAATTTATATATTGACCATGTTAAAGAATTTAAAGATTCAAGGATAGATGTACGTGATATATTTCATGTTATATTGACATAAAAAGATTATATAAATATAATTATTATGTAATACAGTACAGCATTGAGCCATTCCTAGGTACATAAAAATGCTTATACGAGTGACTGTATAACTTTAATTTATGTACAAATATAACATAAACCATCAAAGGATCATGTGATGTAAGTATTTAAAACTTTAACAACGATAAAATCATGCACTATAATAAATATTTAAAGCCACAATAAGCTTCGTGAGCTGTCTATTGTCATCCTTTGATAATCGCGAATCTGTGGTAGAGAATCGTAAAATGATCAATATAAGAAAACACGAATGTACTATTACCTTTAATGAATTTTTTTCATTTAAAGCTAAATTGCTTACTAAATGACGCTTCATCAGTTATTACGGAGATTGTCGTAAATTTTATCAATCTCTACCCAGAGTTGTCGTTCCCGCTACGCTCACACTATGAGTGGATTGGAAAGGAACGACAACTCTGGGTAGAGATTGAAATTTTATGTGAGTTTTCCGATAACCAATGGATAGATAGCGCACATATACGATCACATGACGTAATGCACATAACACGGCATAATGGATGGAGGTTTATGTCCGACTCGTGTGACGATCATTTACGAAGGGTTTACGAAGCTTTCGGAAATACTCGGCAAATTCAATACATCGTATAGTCCTGTCAAAGCTGCATAATTATACGGTCAATGATTGCATTTATCTTTAGCTTCGGTGAGGTAAGATTACTTTCCTAGGTTATACGATAATTGTCGGTTTACGGTTATATCAACACGTTGATTGGAACATTCCATAACGGTAAAATAAACTGAAACTATCGACTGTGAAACGAAACTAAAAATAATCGCATCCAGCAACCGTGTAATTATTCACCTTTGACAGGTTGCACTGGGGGCCAACGACGTATCACGAGAGGCGGTTCGCATCGAAAACATGTGTATGTTATGCAACGAAATTTTATGTAAACAGTCTCTGGTTTTCTGACCTCCACATGCCATTTTGAAATGTTTGACCTGCAGGGGGACGAAATGTTAGTTTTTTGGATTGTCTTGTTGGTTGTTTTTATTAAGTTTGTATTTGCCGTTGTAAAATGCGTTTTCTGTACAATGATAGCGTTGTCATTCATCAAATTATGCCAGATTAGTCCGTTATTCTGTGTAAAAAACAGTTTTCCTCAAAATTATTGTGACATGAAACCCATTTGTAAAATATTTAGCACTCATGATACAGGCATCATGTCTGTGAACATAACTTAGCATCTCCCCACCGCTTATCAGATTCAATAGAATGTATACACGTTAATATAACAAGGCCTTTCGCACTAGACAAGTGTGTATGGTGTCAACTGAAGTCTCTTTTTGATGTATATGTTACTAACAGAGTGTGTGATGTTTCAGTCTGAAGTCAAATGTGTATATCAATTAATATTATGCAGTTGACAGATATCTATTTAATTATGTGTGATGGTCTAAAGAGAACAGTTAAAATTGTTAGATGGTCTTATCATTTAATAACTGCATTATAATATATTTAGGCACATACTTATATAATTTACGAGTTTGAACAATTTAGAAATCTGCTGTTATCTAAAAAGTTTGATTGCATTTCTTCGATTCGTTAACACCATTGCACCATTAATTAGTATCTATAGCAATGTTGCACCGTGCTCGTCAATCCAAGCGTGATTTGCACCGAATTCGCCAATATCCACCATTTGAAAAAAGGTGACCCAGTCTTGAAGACGTCTACGGTCAATTATAATGCCCCCATCACACCAGAGCACGTCCGCACCACGCTCGCAAAGTTCCTATCACGTCCTGAAAATTTTGATGGCCGTGGCAGGGACGGGGTCAAACTCGAAAAGAAATGATGCACTCAGGCTCGCACTACGCCCTTACAACGTCTTTGCCAGGTTCTCACTGCGTCTATCACGTTGCCAGTAAGTTCATTACACGTGCAGCTTCCCGTTGTCACCAGG
Organism: Lutraria lutraria; assembly: GCA_964023205.1. NCBI lineage: Eukaryota > Metazoa > Mollusca > Bivalvia > Venerida > Mactridae > Lutraria > Lutraria lutraria. The sequence continues at coordinate 10,586,816 of OZ026848.1, read as the reverse complement.
TCTATTGCGTTAATACTACGCCCAAATTATGTGCTCACTACGTCCATGCAGACTGAACTGCGCTCTCCCTAGGTCCCAATAACGTCCTCATTGCATTCACTAGCTCCGTATGTATACTGTACCATATGTGTCCATTTATATTAACTGGTCATGATGGCCAAACAGAAGTCTTCTTTCTGCTTATAGTCATGCACTAACGCAACATAATCTAAGTTGCTTCATGTTTCTTTTTCTTCTATTTCTTATATAGAAAACGGCAATTTCAGCATCCAAATGGCTTGTCAGGTGGTACAATAACAAAATGCATTCATTTGCTAACGTCCTGTCAGGACGCGGTAGGGGTAGTGCAATCGTTGCCCTAGTGTGATGGGGGTATACTTAGAGTAGATGTGATGGATTGAAGAAGCTTTTGTAATTGTACTACGGTCTCTTTTATTGTTTCATCGGTAACGTTAGATCTACTTTTTCAAAGTCCTCTGCGTCTGAGCATAATATAGTTGTGTCCAATTGTTCCGTCAGTTCAGCACCATCTGGTTGAGAAACTTCTGTACATCCCGGATTCCGCTTGTTTCAGGAACAATTGGCAATGGACAGACTTAGTCGGTGTGTTCACTTTAAGAAATTTCCATATTGGTCTGTCACTTGTTACATTATTTGTAGGTATTAATTTTTCCAGTTTCCGTGATCGTTGTCATGTCGTCGATGTTGTAGATAACGTAATGGTCCTTCATTTTAAGTTGCATTGTGATATTTAGTTGTACCTCTATCATCTGCTTCCCTCATAAACGTAACGCTCTATAATGCTGGAGTTTGTACAGTGTCATTGCACTTCTAAAATGCTGGAAAATGGTGACCGGCAGTACATACACACCGCGTGGTCTGTATCCTGAAATTGATTTTGACTTCAGTGAGCAACGTACACATGAAGAGTGACCTTCGTTTAGCACCATACACACACTCTGTGAGAAACAAACACAGTCGTAGTATGCAAAAACCCCGTTCATATGTGCTTATTACACCTACAGAACATTTCTAATGAAGACAAAAAGATTGAATAAGTAAACCTTACCCAGTAAGCATAAGAAATGATACTCACGAAAAATATTTTAATGAAAAATCTACCAAAACAAGACTGTCTACGAACATCCCTAACTGTTGAGCTTAATTCATATGTAATTGGTACTCAATTAACTGCATACAACTGTTTCATAGTATTAAACGTTTCTACTCACCATGTTTCGTGCTTGGAATATGATATTCCAGCAAAATACAATGTCACTAACTACGAGAAATGTCGTCCTTAGCTTTTCAACCACGTTATGTGTACATAACATGTGTCGTTTTTCGTTGCATAACATACACATGTTTTCGATGCGAACCGCCTCTCGTGATACGTCGTTGGCCCCCAGTGGGTTGATAAAATCGCACTATACTTCTTTCTTACAAATACTTTTGTTTGTTTTGTTTATATCGAGTGTTACGTCCCTTGTCATATGAGGCGGACAGTTCACCTAACCATCGCTCCTGGAAAGAATCAGTACTAGACTTCCATCCCCTGAAAGCAACTGCCTACTTTCTCGTATAAAGAGACATGATCGGTAGCGAGAATCGAACCCACGATTCGCTATCAGTGAGAGGTTACAGTGATTTGAAGTAAGCGACCTTAACCACTCGACCACGGAGGCGGGTCAGTGAAAATACAGATATCTTCTAATTGTAGGCACTGTAAGAAATGTCGTTTTATATGGTTATATTGTGATGTACAGTCAAACCTGTGTTATCAGCCACTTCCGAATAAAGGCCATCATGTGAATAAAGGCCATCATGTGAAGAAAGGCCATCATGTGAAGAAAGGACATCATGTGAAGAAAGGACATCATGTGAAGAAAGACTATCATGTGAAAAAAAGGCCATCATGTGAAGAAAGGCCATCATGTGAAGAAAGGACATCATGTGAAGAAAGGACATCATGTGAAGAAAGACTATCATGTGAAAAAAGGCCATCATGTGAAGAAAGGCCATCATGTGAATAAAGGCCATCATGTGAATAAAGGCCATCATGTGAATAAAGGCCATCATGTGAATAAAGGCCGTCATGTGAATAAAGGCCATCATGTGAATAAAGGCCGTCATGTGAATAAAGGCCATCATGTGAATAAAGGCCGTCATGTGAATAAAGGCCATCATGTGAATAAAGGCCATCATGTGAATAAAGGCCGTTCCTTGAAAACCCTTCATTATTTAGAACGAAAAGACCTCCGAACAAAGACCACCTGTCAATGAGGGTCGCATTTTGTCGTTCACAAGGGTGAACTTGGTTTACAGGTTTGACTATATTACAGTATAACATGTCTTCTACGTTGTCTGTCTCTTTTCTTTCTATCACAAATTGATGGTTTTATGACATCGTGTTTATTACTACACGGCTTTCAGACAAGCATATGTTACCCAAATAAAAAACATATTTCGCCCTCCCTATAACAAAAACACTGATGGTACATGTATACGTACCTGATGGAGAAAGTTCAGAAAGGGGGACATATAGGTATAGTTGTACTTGCTACACTGTTCCATATGGTGGCTGATTTCTGCCATTTCATGTCACGATAAGTGAGCAGTTTATCGTGTGTTCGTCACGTCGTCGTGCTTCGACTTTTGGGGTCGAAGACACGAATACGTGAAATGACAGAAAACTGCCACCATAGTTCTAGCATAAACCGAGTCGTACCGACTACTCGGGTATTTCCGTAACTGAGAAATACGCACTTTTCTTTAGACAAACGCCAAGGAGTTCCGATTGATATGACTCTGATTCCGTGATAAGGGGGGGGGGGGTAACTCTGGGAACAACATTTATCGTACACGCTCTTAGTAATGAAATATGAGAACAGTTTATTGAAAAAAGATATGTCTTTAAAAAAACAGTCGTGAAGTTACTTTGGTGTTATTAACACTGTTGAAAATAGAAGTATGATTTTTATTAAATTCCTAAATTGCCGTTATAGTACCGTGTGAATAACACTTATCAGCTAGCAGTATTATTTGGTCAGCTAAATAAATGACGCATTAAGTCATATCTACTATATATTAATTCAAATAAATGTAAAATGTTTGTCAAGAACGGTTTATAACTTTATTTCGATCGCATAAGAATACATTTTCGTACATTTTTACTTTACAAATTGTGCAACCACAAAAAGTACACTTTAGGTAATTGCAGACTCGCTATAAGTTAACCTGGTCTTACGTTTTCTACACTTATATATTTTACCCAATGGAAGGAAGAGTTTCTCTGAATCATCTAATAGAATGAGGAATTTCTTCTGAATAACCAATACGTCATGCCAAGAAATATAGTTCAAAACCATATAAATATAAAAAAAATAAAACTAAGAATGAAATAATCTTCCCTCTAGCCAGTCAACTCCAATCTCTTCATTTTTTTAAGTTTGTCGATTATTGAAACAAACATTATATAAATAATACATAGCTTTTGAGTAACAGTAAACATGTCAACCTGAGGAAAGAACTGTTACCTATGTGTTATTTATTTTATTACCCCAAACGTTTTTCAAGAAAATACTGTTAAAAATGTACAATTACCCTGTGACAGTAAATAATACTGTTAAAATTTACTATTACCCTGTGGCAGTAAAACATGTTCAGTCACGTGGTACCATGAATGTAACAGTAAAACTGTTCCCTGCTTGCCTATGGGAAATTACGAAAAAAGTGAGGGGTAAGAAAACCAAAATTTAATGTGAATGTTATAAAACATATGAAAAGTTTCTGAATGGAAAATTATGTAACTCAGTCGATACCATATCCGCTTATCTAATAAATCATGGCCATACACATGTATTGTGATGCTCAGTGATTATTATGATGATCATATATCCACTAGACTTTCTCTTCCACCTCAGGTAATAATTTATTCATTGATTATTAACTAAAGAAACATATGAGCAAACCAAAGTGCTTATTAAAATACTGATAGCATATAAACATTGTATTTTTTGTCTATGGACAGAACTTATACATGTACTAATCATATATTAATTAAGACCACTCAGTCTGGCAATATTCCTTGTAATGATTGCAACATACTTTTAACATTTCGGTTGATAATATTTAATTGGTAAAAATTTAGTCATTCAAGCATCGAATTTTTAGTTGTAGGTCTATATTATTATAACACTGTCAGTGTATAGTCGTCTGTATTAAGATAAGCCGTACAAATATACATCATAATTATACATGTATTCATTTTGAAAGAAAATATCGACAATCCAATAATTTCCAATTATAATAAAACTAAAGGTGGATTTTTTATTTATGATCATCTTGTGTCGATCTAGACTCCCGTTCCATACTCAGTCTGGATTTTGTATCTGTAAAATCATGACGTCGTCAGAAGCGATGTTTCTATGGCGATCAATAGATATAATTAAAGTAAACAAATAATGTATGTTGATGTTTGAGCAAACTTACACCGGTTAAGATTTACAAATAAAACATGAGATATCAACTTTCGCTTCCATCCTGTGTTATTGTCCGAGACAAATGTGACCAATACAACAGATGTTCAAGTTTCATTACTAGATGATTTGGACGAATCTGAGGGCATCACTAACTATATTACTTATTTGATTATTTCATTAATCAATAATGAATATTAATTAATTAAGATACTCATTGATAAAGTCATTATAGTAGCGCCAAATAGAGTTAGTGTGTCTTTTATAAAGTTTGTGTTAGTTATTGACGCATATTTATTTATGTTAAATAAAGTAATTAACTCAAAACGTTCTTCTTATTTAGTCAGCAACATTTGGCTAGAAATACAATGCAATTTATTCAAAACAGTTATAATTGGTATTCACTTATCTAAACAATTGGTGAGGTCAGAACATGTCTTCGTACAGCACCCATCACTCCAGATGTTACGAATTACGTACTAATTCAGATCGAGATCAATACACTAACAATTGCTTCACTGGTACATAAAATGACGTATTCCGTTCGACGAGTTTCATAACTGCGTGAACTTGGTGATTGCTCGAGCAGGTAACGTTTTGATTTAGAAATTTTGCTTTATTTTTTTATTTTTAACTGAAATGTAACCAGAACGATGCATTGCATTAAGCTAAATGATTTATACTGTAGATCTAGATGTATACATTTATCATTTACACAGCTACTTCCTTAATTATTTAGGCAACACTAGTACTATTTTTTAGAAGTTTTTTTTGAGTCAGCGAGAAGCATAAACATGTATTGTGTAATATTTTGATATGAATTAAAAGTTTGTAATGAGATAAAAGCAGAACGTGCTATATACACTGCAATCATAAGTTAACAGAATGTAATTTAGTTCTTCCTTATATAAAATCTAAATCGTAAATTTCATATAAGTTTTTATTTTTTTTCCATGTATTAATCCCAAATAATTGTAAATGATCAACATATATAATCAAGAATTCCTCTCAGTGTTAAACATTTTCAATTTCATGTACGTTTAAAACAACAAAATACAATATTTATATAAATTATATAATAATTATTTAACTTCTATAAATATAGCAGCCTCGAATAACTAACGGGCTTTTATCTTTTTTAATTACCAGTATATGTACAGGAAAATCCGTAATTTTTTCTATTTGCTGTATGATATAAAATGAGCAAATCATCTACGTGTCATCATAATTAGGCCTTAATTGAAAACAAAAAATAATAATATGTTCATCCTACCGCCACCCAAGTTTGAAAGTTTGGGTTGGTTGGTAGAGAAATATCCTTTAAATGTTCTTTTATTCATTTTTAAATCAAGACTGAGTCAAACAATCATACGCTTATAAACTTCTTTTTTCATCAACACCATGCAACATGCTCAGTATAATCAGACACAGTACGCCTATTGTTAAAAACGTGGGTTCCGAAAAGAATATGCGGATTAAAAACAACTACATGTTGTTGCAGTCCTCGTACTGAAAAAGAAATCTAAACCTGGAACATCCGCGTCGGTCCCCATGGCGCAAACATTCATAATTATATACTTGGAATTTAGCAAAGCGACATATAATCAGCGAAATGTACTTATTTATATTCATTAGAGCGTTATGATTATACAATTTGCTTATCCTACCAGATTTATGTATGCAAGAAAATATTTGTAAAATAAAGCATTTTACGTTTTTAGCAAAGCACCAAATAAACATGACTTCCAAATTGTGGATACTGCTACTGTTGTTGTTTGTACTTGTTCTGATGTGTGAGGGCAAGAAGTCAAAATCACACCACAAATCATCACATGGACATAAATCTAAGGAACACGGTAAACACAGTGGATCACACAAACAAAAAGGCAGCTCCAAAGGCTCTAAACACTCCAAGACGAAACATGATTCTGCTAAGTCAAAGGATAAACACTCACTGATCTCGATACTAAAACAAGCGTCATTTGAAGAAAACAGCCATTCCAAAATCGACCACCCCAAATCGTATGGAAGCAAGATGAGCCAAGGCCATTCTGAATCTCATGTAAGCAAGAAAAGCCATGACCACTCTAAATCACATGGCAGCATGAAAAGTCATGGCCACTCTAAATCTCATGTTAGCAAGAAAAGCCATGGTCACTCTAAATCTCATGGCAGCAAGAAAAGCCATGATCACTCTAAATCACACGGTAGCAAGAAAAGCCATGGTCACTCTAAATCTCATGTTAGCAAGAAAAGCCATGGTCACTCTAAATCTCATGGCAGCAAGAAAAGCCATGATCACTCTAAATCTCATGGCAGCAAGAAAAGCCATGATCACTCTAAATCCCATGTAAGCAAGAAAAGCCATGGTCACTCTAAATCTCATGGCAGCAAGAAAAGTCATGACCACTCTAATTCCCATGTAAGCAAAAAAAGCCATGGTCACTCTAAATCTCATGGCAGCAAGAAAAGCCATGATCACTCTAAATCCCATGTAAGCAAGAAAAGCCATGGTCACTCTAAATCTCATGGCAGCAAGAAAAGCCATGATCACTCTAAATCTCATGGCAGCAAGAAAAGCCATGGTCACTCTAAATCTCATGGCAGCAAGAAAAGCCATGGTCACTCTAAATCTCATGACAGCGAGAAAAGCCATGGTCACTCTAACTCCCATGGAAGCAAGAAAAGCCATGGCCATTCTAGATCCCACGGTAGCAAAAGCAGTGAAGAGGAAAGTTCTAGAACTACAGATATAGAAGAATTACCGATAGAAGAAGCGACGAGTAGAGAGGTGATTGAAGAACAAACATATTACAGTAGTGAGTCTGAAGTTGCTAATGAAAATTCTGAATCAATATTCGACGAAGGAACAACTGAAAATTACGAAGAATACATTACGACCACGGATACTACTCCTGTAGATAAGGTAACAGAACAGAATGATGTCATCTTTGAGTCAATAGTTGCTGATGAAACTACGCAACACTGGACGGATGATGATGATGATGATGACTTCATGGAACAGAAAACAGACGAATCTACACCATCGACTGTTTTCTCAGAACCATTTACGGAGATGAAACCTCCAACGATCCCAGTTGAAAATGAAGTCACTGAATCCGAAGTTGATGAAACAACAAGTTACCTTGGCGATGGATCCACAACTCAGGAGACGACCGAACAAATTACACCATCATTTGTTTTCTCGGAGCAAACTACCGTCAGGAAGCCAACGACAACTTCCCCAGTCGATAAAGGAATCACTGTTCAAAATGATGTTGCTGAAACCACAGAACTTGACCATAATGAAGTCTCACCGAAAAGAGTAGAAAGTACTACGCCATCGGGTTTACTTACAGAGCCCACTGTCGAAATAAAGACAACAACGGCTGCTGTGGCCGAGAAATACCCTTGTACGAAAAACGGCGTCTTATACACAGTCGGTAAGTTCAATACTTTATAAAGCTTAGTTTATCTATTTAAGTCATGTACATGGTTAAAACCGAGCATAAGCCTTAGTTCAGTTTGTGACGACCAGTTAACTGTTTATTGGTTATTCAGCCGATATCGCTTCAATGGTTGTTTATATACGGCGGACAATTTTTACCGCTACTTATGTACCCTCCCACAAGGAACCGGCCTCTTCTGCACATATGAAGGAAAATTAACATTGTGTAAACTGTCCTAAATCGAATCTGGATCACTAAGTTATAAGTTCAGCGCATTAACCACTACACAGCGACCGTGACCGTATTCTAGTCGAACTTCTTCAACTTTGAAATGACAGATTATTGTATTTTAACCTTAGGAACACATACGGAGAATCTAAATCGTTCTCTAGACGGCGCCCTTGTTTCAAAATACGATAATGAGACTGTCATCTTTAAATATTGTTCGTTATTTAATGCACTACAATGCAACTTCTCTTGAGCGGCCCTCTCTTGAGCAACAACCTCCCTGCATCAACATGGTATTTTTCTTTTACCATAGTCATTCACAAAACACATGACTCTGTGGATAAAACATGCCAATAGTATCTTTAGGATCTTTTTAAACTACGGCATGCTAAGGATTGAATTAGACAGAACACCGAGATTTGCGAGAGCTTATCAATAAAAATAATTTGATTTAGTTTTGTCAAAATTGCGGAAGAATCTCAGAACAAATGCAGAAATGGGTACATATGTTTTAGTTTTTTTGTTGTATAGATTAAATCAGATTGTCACTGATTTGATGTTTAAGCAGTTTTTTGACGATTTTATTTCTAGGGACATTTGAAGATCCCGATGATAAGTGTGGAACATGTACCTGTGACGCTTCGGGCGAATTTATCTGCAGGACACAGAAATGTCCGACGTTAAAGTGTGGCCGGAACTATCAGATGAAACCATTAGTGGACAGCTGCTGTCCTGTATGTGCATCTGAATGTGCTCTAAACTTCAAACAACGATGTCCTAAACTGGATTGTAAACGGAAACATAGGTTCTATCCCGACGATTCATGTTGCCCGCAGTGTGGATGCAAGAACAGAGGGTCTTTTATTCCGGAAGGTAAGTTGTTGACTGTCAAAATTGCAACCGACGATTCGAATAATAAACAAAGAAAGAAGAAGCATTCAAGAATCAGTGGTTTCATAACTTGCAATGTTGTTTGTGTTTATTCAACTGCCCGGATGATAGCTTTTCTTTATAAATTATTACAAAACTTTCCTATAAATGCATACATCTAACGGCTTAGTCCTATTAGGCTTAGATATTATTAAAATATTATTATGCATATGTTTCCGATTCTATAGGCGAGGTATTAACTAAAGATTCATGTGACAGATGCGCATGCGCAAATGGGAAGATCACGTGTCAACCACCAGATTGTCCGGTTGGAGGACTTCAGTGTGCAGATGTACAAAGAGATGAAAACTGCACATACTACTGCCCTAAAGGTATCCATAATTATGCCATCACAAAAAGTATATTCCTGTATGGGTTACGAACCCTAAAACAACTATTTATAATTGAATAATATTATGACACCTGTATACAATGGATAATTTATAAATCATTCACCATGCGCTTTTTCTGAATTGTGTAATTTGGAATGTGCAAACGTGAACTTAAAAATGCTATATAATCATAGAAAAAGGAGAGTACTAGTTAATAATATTACTTTCCATGCATGGTATGAAGTCAAATATAGCCTAACTCACTTTAAAATGTTATCCCGAAGTATGGGTCCAGTCTCGCCGGTCATGTGATTAATCGTGTCCACAACATTTGCCAAGGTTGGAGAGCGTGTGTATTGGGAGGGGATATTGTTAAAGCTCGGGCTAAATTTATAGCCTCACTGATTCTGAGTTTTTCTTACAGGAAAATCATGTTTTGCTAAAGGCGTGGCTATTCCCTATGGTGAGTTTAAAAAGGTTGGCGATGCAATATGTACGTGTATCGAAGGATACTTCCCGAATGCTTTCTGTGCACCAACAGGACTATCCGGACAAGTGAAAGGCATGCAGAAAAATATGTGTGTATCAATGGCACTAATCCCAGATACCCGTCAGCCGTTATCTTCTCTGGTGGAACATTAGGCCTGCGTTCTACTAAGGGGTGTCACTGTGAGAGATACTTATTCATTAATGTAGTGTCGTTTAAGAAATCTTCATTTTGACAATGTAGGAGATATGCTCTTTTTTCATATATCCATGTTAATCGTATATTAAACAAATAAACAGTACACTGAATAAACCGTGCGTTCCTTTTTCATATATGCGTGTATGTACATGAGAGAAAAGCCGTTTTGCACAGCGTGCTGGATTATTTTGCTTCGGTAAATAGATATATTCAGTTCCATTAACCACACTGTAGTTACTACCATGGGTCTTCTTGGTTGGGTGACTATGATCTCTGACTAGTAATCACTAGCCCCTTACCTCTGCGAGTTCATATCTCAACCGGAAGTGGAACAATTCACCTGCATACACAGTCCAACTTCTGAATACCGAACTTCCTGAAAACAGGAATTCCCTGATAATCGGACGATTCCCAATTTTTTCCGAATTGATCTCAGAAAACCGAAAGTTTAGCCCAGTTCGGACAGGGTCCAATTGTCAGGGCTTTACTGTACATGGAAGCTGTCCCTGCTTAAGGACAATAAGTGGTACTACCCAAGTGTACGATTAGGGTCCATCTCCACTTTAAAGCTAGAATAGCTGTCAAATGATTCTGGATATTGGTGCGAAGTTAAACCCCAGTATAGTTACCTCCCTTAACGTAGGTCTAGCATAATGTGTCCAGCAATATACGTAGGTAAAAAGTGCTTTCTCACAAAATACACCACACAAACATGAGAGGACACTGCAGTAAAACCGCTGTAGACTGGACTCCTTTCGTCCCGGGCTAAAGTTCGGTTTTCGGAGAATTCCGATTTTCAGAGAATTTTTTATGAATTCCTTAAAAAATGGAACTTCGGTAGAATTCCGGTTTTCAAGGAGTCCGGTTTTGAGAGTTTTGTTTGTATATTATTGAATAAATTATCAAATATAGTCAAACTTGTGTTAGCCGTGACTTTCGAACAAAGGCCACCATGTGAATAAAGACCATCATTTTAAAAATTGTCAGAGGTTATTTAGAACAAAATTACCGCAAAATGACCTTCACTTGTCATTAATGGCCACATTTTGTCTATCCCAATAGTGACATTTTTTCATAGACTTCAGTCTATTTCTGTATGAAGACCACATTTAGAATAAAAATGTATGGAGGTATTCTCATTCATAAACTGAATTAAAGAGTTAAATTTTGGAAACCGCTCCCGACATACCAGTAAGTTGTCGATCAACTGGAAGGTCTTCATATTGCATTGCTTCTTAAGTTTGGTGTTTTTGTGTACGACAGAATCTACATAGCCGATATTTACAACGTAACAAAATATCACCTTGTTTCATTTCATTTAATGATTTTCAATGGTAACATATACAAATGAAGTACTAAAATAAGTAAACCAAACATGATATGAACGAATTAAAATAAATAAATAATGAAATACTGTGCTTTATATCACCTTTGGTTCCATGTACAGGAAGAAATAAAACTGAGACTAACCCTGACTGCAGGGATCTCCTTAGAAAAGGGGTCATGGTTTCTCTGTGGCTATTAGAAGCCTTTCATCATTATAAGTTCGAGTCACACCACAGCAGGAGATTTTAAATTGTGAGTACTAAAAGTATATCGCATAGCTAGCTTACAGATAGTCGGTGGTTCTACCCAACTTTGTTGGGTGTTCCATCACCGCTAAAGCTGACTATTGATTGCTAATGATTCCAGAGCTGGTAATTAAAATACCTTAGTGTCTACTTACTGTTTGACTTAAAAAACAACAACAAGGAAACATTTATTCGTTCAGTAGTAATAATGACCTATAATGTTTGATCAGTCGTGGATACGCTAGCTTATATGTGGTGTAAATAATACAAACAAAACAGACGGTGTCTTAGTTTGTTTGAAACAAATACACTTTTTCACAGTTACAACGACGTCAGTCCGTCTGGAATACATGTAAGAGACTTGAGATAATATAAAACAATAGTTACAGCGACGTCAGGGAAATCTTTACTATTTGTTACAACGACGTCATGAAATTCTCCAATATTTGTTACAGCGACGTCATGAAATTCTCCAATATTTGTTACAACGACGTCATGAAATTCTCCAATATTTGTTACAGTGGCGTCATGAAATTCTCCAATATTTGTTACAACGACGTCATGAAATTCTCCAATATTTGTTACAGCGACGTCATGAAATTCTCCAATATTTGTTACATGGAGTCGATGGACGTAAGTAAATCTAGAACACATGTTAAGGTACTAAAACCCAAACTCCCATTTTTTCTGAAGTATTTGCTCAGTGCTACACAAAAATATTAATAATACGAAAATAGTATAGTCCCATTGTCATTATTTCTTCAATAATTACCTCAGATACTACAATCTATTTTACGACAATATTTTTGAAAAAAAAATGTTGTTGTCATTAATGAAAAATAGAGAAGTATAAGTTTGTTAGATATTGTTGCATGGTAACCTATATTTATCTTTACCAAATTATATTGATATTGTGTAACTGCATCTTTTTATCATGAGTTTTTATTTAAATGGGTTTATTTTTGTCTTTAATCTTTGATAAATGGGTTACTTCCATAGACTTCAACGCACATTTAAATGGAAACAAATTCAAAGGAATGTCCATGTTTTTTTTTAAATATCATGGTCATGCATTTTCTATCAATGAAACATATAAAACATTTACAAAATCCGTGCGTCCGATTTTGATGTAAAAAACTTTAAGGATCTTTCTTGCTTTAAAGCTACGTTCGTACATTCACCAGTATTTGTGACAGCGGCGTAAGCACAATTAGAATACTTGTTGCAGTGACGTCAAGAAAATATAAAACATTAATTTTGTAACAGTGACTTCGAGAAAATGTCTAATACAAGTTATAGCGACTTCAGGAAAATCTTGAATACAAGTAATATGTACTTTTAGGAAGATCTGGAATATTTGTTACAGCAAGCTCTTCTAAATTCATATATCTAACCTTCACAATGTGTAATTCAGTGTGAGAAAATCATGTATGATATGCAATTACATGGCAATGGAAACTTTATTATCGAACATGATAGAAACAAAGAATGTCATTTCATGAATATATGAGAAATGTTTCCTACATTTCAACAAATAACTTGTCAATCAGTAATATATATTTATATAGTTTTGTTGCTTGTTTGCAAGTGTTTAGTGATAGAAAAAATATATGTACACTACAACCTCGTCAAAGCAGCACCCTTTGGGAGCAGCAAAATCATGTTGTTGTTGAATGCGTGTTGATATAGATTGAATTAATAGTTAAATCGTGCAGTGGGAAAATCATGCTGTTGTTTAAGGGAGGGTGGTGTTTAAGAAAGGGTCGCTCTATAGAGGTTGCACTGTATTACAAACTATCTTGACTAACAGAGAGATGTAGATAATAATTAAAGTAAATATTAAGTTTGAATTCTAATATATGACTAAAATGTGTAAAGAATCAAGCAAACAATGAAAGAGAAGCAAAAGTAATTCACAATACACAAACATTCATCATGTAATAAATGATGTCTATGTTTTAGTCACAGAGTAATTTACACGTACATATTAACATTACGCTAAGAAACAACGCACAAACGTCCGGATAGGGCAGACGAAAAATAACATCAGAAACGTAATGGCACATTTAGGACTAAACCTGTTCTTGACATGGATCCTCACGTGTATTCAGGGCAAAACTTAAGCTCTTTAACATTTTTTTAATTTTTTACTCGGATGTCATCAAGAGCAAACACTCAATAAATTGGCCGAGTTACAATATTGCACGAATAATACAACGTAGTCACATTTTCCGTTTGTGTTCATCACAATACACTTCTTGGAAACACATTTCAATCAGAGTGTCCTTTCTCATTCCCATCTTACTTCTTATAGCCATCCGTGACACTATATATCACTTTCTAAAACACTAACCAAACCTTTACCAACGCCTTTAAGTGTAAGCAGCAGACTCGCCGTCATTGCAACCAATGTTATGTTGAATGAGATGCTGTTCTACCGGGTGTATGCCGTCGACAAGATCAGGAACACATTTAAAATTCTTTACTTATTCCATTATTTTCAATCCGCTTGAAACATGATAGCACAAGTAGTGGTGAGGGTAATGGCCACAAAAATGGTCAATAGAATTCTGTCTATTACCCTAGCAACGTGTTGCCATTCGAGTTTAATTTTTTCACGTTCGTTGTTTTCCTCAATACGTTTTTCATTCATTTCTATGGAAGTGTTTACTTTCGTCAGAACTCTTGTGAAAAATTGTTCAAAATTCTCGCCGTTGGATGTCGTTTCTTTATCGCTTGTCATCTGGTTGTACGTTCGATGACCTTGACCTTGGTTGGTCACGTGCTGTTGTGGTCCATAACCGTTACACGAGTTGTTTGTGCCATCTGGTCGGATTCTACAGCCATTGAATGGACTGTGGTCACTCAGTTGGTTCATTACCTGAATGATATACAAATATAATATATATTAATGAACAGCTGACTGTAAAAGTTAGTAGGAAAACATATAAGTACTCGCTTAATGCATACTACACAAAATTTGATAAGGATCACTTGAGATATTATTTGTAGTGCTTTCTTCTTAAATTGATACTTAAGGTCGATATAACGGGTAACACCAGAACTAAGATATAAACTTAAAGTCCACGTATTTTTGGATACACCCTCGTATATTGTATAATGGAGCACATTTCCTTTACTAGTGAATTAAACTCAATATTTGTAAAAAGTGATGTCGTTATGTTGACTGAAACTTGGTCGGATGAATTTATTGACATGAATGTGACTGATTTTGAATGTTTTTCTGTACACAGATTAAGACGTAAAAACAGCAAGAGAAACTCTGGTGGTATTGTCATATATGTACGAAATCGCTATGTAACTGATGATATGATTTTTATGCAAAGCTCTGATGATCTATTGTGGTTAAAGTTTAAGGGTACGATGTTCGGTTTAACGAATGATGTATATATTGGTCTATGTTATATTGTTCCTGAAGGTAGTAGTCGCTACAATCTGATTGATAATAACAGTTTTGACAGAATTATTGACTCCATTGCATACATTCATAATGTCACTGATAGTCATTGTAATATTTTATTAGGTGGAGATTTTAATAGTAGAACAGCAACAATGCCTGATTACGTTGTAAATGATACTGAATTTGACGATATGAACTTACCCGATGATTATGTGTGTGACGATTTTATAAAACGTTTTTCTCATGACACGCAAACAAATGCTAATGGCCAATTGTTTATTGATATGTGTAAAGAAACAGGACTTAGAATATTGAATGGTAGAGTTGATAAGGACGCTGGTGTTGGTAAATGTACATTTATTGGGCACCGAGGATCTAGTTTGATTGATTATGTTTTAGCGTCCGAAAATATATTTCATATGTTCAAGAAATTTATAGTACATGATGCAAATATTTTGTCTGATCATTGTCTGATTCAAACTAGCTTTATTAATACTAAGACGCAAACAGTTGTAAACCAACAAGCAACAAATGAATCCGAATATGATATTATTAGTCATAAATATAAATGGGATTCTTCTAAATCCAGTCAATATATTGAATGTCTTAACGATGTTAATGTACAAACAAAACTTCATGATAATATAGTATGTGTTGAAAATGCTTTTTCACAAGAAGAAATTAATACAAGTGTACACAATTTTGTCGATATTGTTGATGAAGTAGCTTCAAAGTTGTTTAAGAAAACATTATCAAGTAATACATGTACATCCAAAAAACGAGATGATTTATGGTATAATGATGGTTGTAAAACATTGAAACGTCAATTTAATAATGCTTTGAATGAATATCGTGTGTCTAAATCTGCTGAAAATCGATCGAAACTTGTTAACAAAAGAAGTCAATATAAGAAACATATTAGGAAATGCAATTTCGAGCAACAACATAAAAATGCTTTAAATCTAGAAAGGCTCAGGAATAAAAATGCTAAAGAGTATTGGAATCTTCTTAAACAGTCCGCAGGTATCAAAAAGTCTAATATTCCATTATCGATTTACGAACAGTATTTCGAAAGTATTAATAATCCCACTGATAAATTTTTCACTGCAGATGACGATGTCTTATATTTCAATCAGAGATATGTTGAAAGTGAATTATCAAGTAATGTTTAGTGAATTAGATGTAGACATTGATTTTAATGAAATTTTTGTTGCTATAAAACAACTGAAATCTGGGAAATGTGCTGGACCAGATAACATGTTAAATGAATTTTTTATGTACGGTAAATCTCAACTCATTGACTCAATACATTCAATTTTTAACAAAGTGTTTAATACTGGATTCTTCCCAAATGAATGGTCAGAAGGTTTTATCATTCCATTACATAAGAAGGAAAACATTAATAACGTCAATAATTATCGCGGTATTACATTGCTTAGCACGCTTGGGAAGTTATTTACTCGGGTCCTTAGTAACAGATTAGACAAATGGGCGGAAAAATATTTTGTATATATAGAAGCGCAATCTGGTTTTCGTAAACACATGGGCACTGTAGATAATATTTTTGTTTTGCATGGACTTATATCTCATATGATCAACAACAATAAAAAATTATTTTGTGGTTTTATTGATTTTAGCAAAGCTTTTGACTATGTAGTTAGACCAAATTTATGGAAAAAATTAATTGGTTATGGAGTACGTGGTAAAATGTTAAATATTGTTAAGAATATGTATAAATCAATTAAATCCAGAGTAAAATTAAATAATATCCTTAGTAATGATTTTACATGCCTATTAGGTGTAAGGCAAGGCGAATGTTTATCGCCATTATTGTTTTCACTGTTTTTAAATGATATTGAAGAAACTATGATTTTAAAGGGACTGTCGGGTATTGAAATGTATATGTATAAACTTTTTGTAATGTTATATGCAGATGATATTATATTGTTCTCTGAAACAGCATCTGGTTTACAGAAAGGTTTTGATATTTTATATGAATATTGTGAAACGTGGAAATTAAAGGTTAATGTTAATAAAACAAAGGTTGTGGTGTTTAAAAAAGGTGGTATGTTACCAAAGAATTTGCGATTCATGTATGATAATGAAGAAATTGAAATTGTTAAGTCTTTTTCATATCTTGGCATTGTTTTTACACCAGGAGGATCTTTTCATGAAGCACAAATTACTTTGTCAGGACAATCTAGAAAGGCTATTTTTAAAATTAATAAGTATTTATTTAAATTTTCAGAACTAGGTGTAAAACATAGACTAGAATTGTTTGATAAATTAGTTTTACCTATTTTAAATTATGGCTCTGAAGTTTGGGGCTTTAATGTTGCAAAACAAATTGAACGAGTACATTTGAAATTCTGTAAAACATTATTAAATGTCAAACAAGTAACCCAAAATGATTTTGTTTATGGAGAACTCGGACGTACAACATTGGCTACTGGTAGATTTTTAAAAAATATAAAGTACTGGTTTAAAATTCTTGAGTCGAAAGATAATAAATATATCAAAATAATTTATAATATACTAACAACGGATTTGGAATTGCGTCCGAATATTAAAAACTGGGTTAGTCTGTTGCGTGATTTACTATGCTCTTTAGGTTTTTATGAAGTCTGGTTATTTCAAGGTGTAGGTCAAAAACAAACGTTCTTTACTATTGTTAAGCAAAGATTAAGGGACACTTTTATTCAAAACTGGAGGATGAGATTAAATGAATCATCAAGGGCAATTTTTTATAGGGAAATATGCGGGAATTTTGAATACAAACAATATTTAGATATCATTACAGTTAAAAAATTTAGAGAAGCCTTTTCAAAACTCAGATTAAGTTCACATTATTTAGCTATAGAAACTGGTAGATGGAACAAACCTAGAAGCATACCTTTTGATGATAGAAAATGTAATTTTTGTGTGAAATTAGAAGACGAGTTTCATTTCATTATAGAATGTCCATTATACAAAAATCTTAGAAAACAATATATAAGCAACTATTTTTGGGAAAGACCATGTATGTTTAAATTTATAGAACTGATTACAAGTAAAAATGAAAATGTAATTAAAAGATTGGGAATATATGTTCAAAAAGCATCAAAAAACAAATGATACAAATTTAATTATTCAACGATTTATTTCAATATAACTTCTTCCTATGTATAATATGTAATTATCATTATTTATTTTTGATTTGATATCTATTATCATACGATAATGTATACATCTTCTCCCTGAAGTGTATTTATAGATTTGTTTTGTTTTATGCATGTATATTATACTTTCATGTATGTTATCAATGTATTTGTTTGTAAATATGTTGTCCTCATGGGCCAGTTGGCCTAATGGATCTGAAATAAAGTATCTATCTATCCTTCCTGGAACATCATCACACTCTACCCTACTTAAATAGGCAATACAGCACAACCTCTCCAGAATGTCTGGCCCTCTCTTGAGCAACAACCTCCCTCCAACTATAGCAGGATTTGTTTTAATAACACGATTTAATTATTAATTTAACCTCTCTATAGCAGCAACCTTTCAACAACAACATAATTTTGCTTCTATCATAGTGTGTTGTTTTGAAGAGGTTACACTGTATACGATTTGATTATTAATTTAACCTCTCTAGAGCAACAACCTCTTAACAACAACATAAATCTGCTACTCCCAAAGTGTGTTGTTTTGAAGAGGTTGCACTGTTTACGATTTAAGTATTAATTTAACCTCTCTAGAGCAACAACCTCTCTACAAAAACATACATTAACTACTCCCAATGTTGTTGCTTAAGAGAGGTTGCACTATGCCAGTATGTTTTCAATTAGACACGAAAACTTCATAAGTCTCCAGCTTTATGTATCTCTAAGCTCCTCATTACGTCAGCCCTGATATGTAAATAAAGGTAATAGAACAACAATTCAATGATAATATGGCTGGAATAAATACATCAACTGGCACACAAATCGAACTTTTTCTCGAGATATCGATACTAATCGATTGTGTTTATGGTGAAAGGTATCTATAATGGGTGTGTTTTGTCTCGTTAAACGCATCTCGATGACACTTTCTAAAGATAATCGAAGCTTACCATGCCATAAATATACCCATGTGCCAGAAATATAGATGTTTTCTCCATTTGTTTGTACAATAATTTCTTGGAATAACTGATCATTGCACTCCCTAATTATACGCTATTACAATACAACAGGACGTAAATGCATGGAATCGGAAGTGTAGGATTTTGTTTTCGCATTTGTTAAGTAAGAAAGCTTGCATTATTATAATAATTGTATGTATTTAACATTTTTGTTAAAACAGTTTGGCGTAATAAGTGTTTTTTTTTCTCGAATCTTGTGTGAAGAAAATATAGGATTGTCAAGGCAAAAATTACACATTGAATCGGATAGAATATATTAAGTAAGTTTTGTTCTTCCATTACGTACACAGATTCTATACAGCAAAGTGAACACGTTTTGAAAAATAATCCAAGTATGGCTGTGAACAAAATTTATGAGAGGAAAAGTACTTCCCAAGAAAAGATGTGATAGGAGAGCTATTGCCTTTATCCTCAGTTCGGCTGACTGAAGGTTTTTGATATCATGGCAAATCAAGCTGGCATCACTTATCAAAACACTATCCGTCCGTAATACGCACAATTTGGCAATACAAGCAAAGAAACTTTGTGACTATTGTTCGGATGAGAGAGGTTTCCGGATAAGAAGATTCAACTGTACTTACAAATGTTTGGTTTCGTTGTGGATGGTCATGATTGGCCGTGTTTTCAGAGTCACCAGTCACTCTGAAGCGTATATATTGTCCATCATTGGATGCGGGTGTATACTGAAATTATCAAATACGAAATTTGAAAAGGACAGAAAATATGAAGCACTTTAAACGGACAACAGAAAACACTTCAGATCTGATTGAACTCAAATTCATGAAGAAATGTTAATATATTAGGCTTTGGATATGATATCTGTCATACACTAGCATGTACTGACCGAAGGATTACACTATACCACACACAGCACTACACTGAGTCGAATGTCTAAAAATCCAACTTCTAAGGCTAACATTTTTAAGAGTATGCATGTAAGTGAATAAATTCTTATGGTGTGCAGTACTTACAATCTACACCAAAAAAAGAGAAAACTTAAAGCAAACGCTGGATTGAATATATTTAAAGTCCACATGGTAATCAAATGTGATTTTCTACCAGCCAACTTAAAATACAAGATGAATGAGATATGTGATCTTTATATGACGTCATTTCGAAGATTAGTTTGTTCTATCTCAATGTAAGGTCCGTGCTTATGATTCACCTTAAGTGACAAGTTTTCAACATATTCTAATATCTGATCATTAATGTATACAGAAGGATGACAAGTTACCGTTTTAGCGCGGTAATGTGTCTGGTGCTGAGGAATTTCCATCTGCATGCAGAATATCTTAGAGAAAATGCCAAAACAAATCGATTTTAACAGTCTGGGAACTTGGTGACCTCTATGACCTTTATGATGAATATTCAAGGTCATTACTGTCATGCCGGTTGCCGTGGAAACGATGAAAATCGTAATCCCGTAATAAATTCCTGAAATGTCAAAATAGTTTTGATTAAATATTGATACAGTTCTTTAATTATTTACATTCTATGTCAATGCCATATCCTTGTTCTTTTGAAAAGACTATAATTGCGTAAAATCAATATTGAGATTTATAAAAAAAATGGAGGACTATTTTATAAAAAGCATATCAATAACACTGTCGTAAATATATTGAGAGATAAAGTTTGGTTAATGAACAGTGAGTACAACTCACGGAATAATAATCTTATATCGACTCGCAAGGCTAAATATAAACGTACATTATTAGGCATTGAATCCCTTACCAGCACTGATAGAAACATATTTAGGTATATAGAGTTATCAACTTTAAAAAAATAAATATATTTGTTAGTTTTTATACAAATAACTACACGATTTATGAGGTACTAATCAAAGATTATCAAAAAAATTGTATTGAATTTAAATTTGTGCACAATACATGTACTAGTAAATAACTCCGTAACTAAGTAACCGTATTCAGATATTACGTATTTATTACCTATTAGAGGTAAGACATTGGAAGTTGGTGGCATGTTTTCAGCTACCAGCATCATGAACACTGTCATTGACAACAACGTCGTTATCCCCATGGTCACCTTCTCACCGCTATCACTAGGGATATAAAACCCTAGCAACGCCACTAACGTAATTAAAATACACGGCAGAAACATGTTGAAAATGTAGAACAATGGACGTCGTTTGATGTAGATATAGAAGGTAATGTCGGGGTAGGGCTCTATGCAACAAGAATAATATACAACGTTACGTTCATCGTACACGTTCAATAAATTCCATTCACTGTTTGGAATATAGTTAGATAGATCAGCCGCGTTTGTGGTTATGTTCACTTGAAATCCGTCATATGTCCACGAGGCGAATAACATTGAGCAGTTTTGAATATCAAATGGAAAATATCGAACATTTATGGCACATGAACTTTTGAATATCACCATTGACAACCACGTTACGTTACCGTCTGATGTAACGATAATGTTTGAACTTATTGACGCGAAATGTGTTGAAACATCAGCGCTGGAAAGTAGAAATATAACATGATTATTGTCTGCATGACAGATTGAGAAACATGAAGCAAAAACTGTTTGCTTAGTTTTAAAACGGTAGACAGGGAACTCAGCATGATTTATTTATTTAGTAAGACAATATAGCAACTCCGCATAATGAAACTTTATCGTCGCAAAATATACTGAACTACTACTTTTATAATTATATGACTCATAACTAGAAATACATATAAACTTGATTAACATTTGCGATAAACGTATATTAAGATGCCACATGACATTGTATTACGGAACACACACACGCACAAACACACTGCTTGTCAATACAAGTTCATGTTCAATTTTAACATGAGCTGTGAATAGCTATTAACAGACACAATTCGATTACTTTTACAATGCATTTATAGTACATATATAGGCTTACCGCGCTATGATTTTAACCTATGAAATTACTATATTAACAGGTTTTTTTTAATTATAAGTCGATAAATTGTATAATTGTATCTATTCGCACGTTTGAAGTGTAAAAATATCATTTAGATACATACTTGTTATACAGAAGTATATCTGGCTTCCAAACAGACTCGTGTGGAATTCTTACAACTTTGAGACCTCCGTACTTTTCTGGTTTCCATCGTAATCCAAAGTCTATCCACATCTGTAATGAATACATAACATACACAAAATAAGATTATTGGGGGCTAGGATAAAGTCGCTACAACAGCCAATGTCATATGTCGATTTTTCCAGTGTACACCAGTGCAGAAGCATCGACATTCCGTAACCTGGCTGGACAGTTCCTTCACACGTGAAATTGGTCTTATCCTGGGCACAGGTGGCTGTATCAGTGTTCGGGCCACACGCAATTTTCCTTCAGCGCACATCTTGTATGCTTAAACAACGATATGCAATGTTCCACATTGTTTGGCATATAGACATATAGTAGGCTTTTTACCTTGATAGTATGTATAAGCTCAGTGACGGGTTTCTTTTTTCTGAACCAAACACTGATACAGCCAACTGTGATCCTGGGTGGGATTCTCCAACACAACGGTGAGAAGTTTGTAATTACGAATTGAAGACTATAACCACTCGAGCGCGGAAGCCCTGAACACTTATAGATTCTTACAATACGAGTACAAATGATGCAAATGTTACATAACATGAAAACTGCAAAATTTAATGTTTCTTTAGTGTATGTACCGGTAAAATGTTCGAAATGGCCCTTTGTCTAATAGTAAGGATCATGTGTCCCTTAGTGCCAATGGACAATGTAAATATCATAGCTTAAATTCCTATGTTAGTCTAATAACAATGATCATTATGTACTTTGGTACGTGTATATTTTTTTCTTACAGTAAGTGAATAGTTTATTTACATCTTATTTCGTAAAATATTGTCGTGAAATTCACACTACACAAAAGCATCATAATAAATGTTCAATCGGAACTCTTCGGCACTTCTCTTAAGAAAAGACATAATAGGCAGACCACCATTTTGTTGTTGTTGTTCACGGGCTACTTTCCATCATTTCTAATCCTGGGAATCCAAAGATGGAAACATCGCGTTTCTCTTTCAATGGCAACTTGACGCCTATTTTATCAATCGCGAACGATAAATTCGTTTTCTGAGAATGATTCTTAAAAACGAGTACCTAGCGTTGAAAAAGTAGTGACCGGAAAACCGCATAAACAAACTTAGTTACCCTACACTTATGTATGAGGCGTATTTCTAAGTTACGGAAAGGCCCGAGTAGTCACGATTGAGAAACCGTTTCATTTAGACTTTAGTATTGATTGATTTCCTTGTACAACAAGATTTGTGACGAAAGCCGCCTTATTTCATCGAATGCCCTTAGATAAATAATTAATAACCATTCAATCTGCACAAACACGACACGTCGAGATTTATTTCGTCAAGGAAATCATTCTATCCGCTCCTAACTCTTAAATACAAAAATCTATTTCATAATATGAAAGACGAATCGCCCGAGGTGTGATTATAAGGGCGCGGTTTTTATGACAATTTTGTTGTTTTATCTCACACAATAGCTATAACACTTCGGAAATAATTGATGCAATTATCCTAAGTCATTCCACTATCTATCTTACTTACATTCATAAAATACATTGCCCCTAGAAAGTTTTACATTAATAAATCATCACAGAGTAGGTCATTATTTACGTATAGAAACTAAAGAGCGAGTCTGGTCACGTTTTCAAGGTATATGGTATAAAATGCATTTATGCTAACCAATTTAGCTGACGTCTAGAAATGGCCAAAGAAAAAGTCAAAGTCGTCGGAAACTTAATTGATACCGCGTAATATTCATTAAATGTAGTGAATAATTTGCTTCTTGTACACCATTTTAGTAAACATGAAATATATAGGTGTGGCCATCAGCAAGATAGGACAGGATTTTAAAGGCGTTAAGATGTTTTACACGGCGTTTACTTCACTTATGTTTTCTTATAAACCACTCCCGTTCAAACAGATATTCCATCTTATCAAATAAGCCAATATTGCCAGACTAAGCGATACTGAAGATAATTATTACTCTGTCAAATACTTGTCAAAATGTGCAGCCAACAAATAAAATGATGACTTTAATATCTGTATCATTTATCGTGTTAACCATTGGTCTAAGAAACTATGGTGCCTTACCTGATTTAACCAACAATTCGTTGTCAAAATCTGATTCTTTTCATCCTGAAATAAATTGTTTGAATTTAATTATTATTTTTTCATGAAGAATTATTAAATATTTACATCATTTACCTTATTTATTAACATAGCGCTCTTCATTTTAGTAAAAACTTCAAAAGTACTGAACAGTAATACACCATAAATGGTTATAATAAATAACATTTCATGTAAAATGAGAAATAAAAAAATGAAGAAAATGATTGAAACATGGACACATTAAAATGCCGAGTAATTTGATAGTAACCATAATTACTTCATCAGGACAGGACAGATACTTTTTAACTCATGCCGGTGTAACGTTTTCAAGCTCCCCCCCCCCCCCCCTTTCAGGATACCCCCGGTAACTTAAAAACGTTTTCAAAGTACCGACCCCGGTAACATTAAAACGTTTTCAAACTCCCTCCCCCGTTTTAATAATCCCGCCCTCCCTATGTTGATTCTTCATGGCGAAAACGTTTATATTTGAGGTTTTAACTTATACTAAATGTTTCACAGTCAACATGGTTTATTGACAAGTAATTCCTGTATTTCTTAACTGTATATACGCAATAATTTTAGAAGCTATGGAATCCTATTAGGGTTATGGAGATTACGCGCCTTTATTCAATAAATTAACAAAATGCAAGACATGACCTGTGAAATTCCACACTTACTTGTGTTCAGAAAACCAACAATAGTTAATGTTGTTTTTATATATTTTTTGACGAATTATTACCCGGCGGTATTCTGAAAACGTTTTCAAAGCACCCCCGAGGGTAATCTGAAAACGTTTTCAAAGCGCCTCCGGGGTAACCTGAAAACGTTTTCAGATTACCGGGTAGGGCATTTGATAATTTGATAAATGAATGGTTTTATGACAAATGACAAAGTAAATTACTTAATACAACAACATACTCTATGCACAAAATTGTTTGTTTGAAAGCAAAAATACCATTGTGTCTGTGTCTGCTTTATACCCCCCCCCCCCCCCCGAAAATGGAATATTATATATATCACAAAGAGACAGCGGAAATATCGAAAGAATCATGATAAACTGAACAGCATTACTACATTTGTCACAATGTTATAAGTTCTTTATCAATAGTCTTATATTACATTTCTTTGTAATTAAGACTTATAGTCAACAACATAGATATGCGCAGAAGCAAACAATTGCATGTTAATGTCTCATTCTGAATAGCACTATCATATACTCTGGTGGAATCACAAGCAGGTTTTGGGCCGGAATGGGTACGATTGACAACATATTTGTACTGCATGGATTAATTAAATTAATTCCAATCATGTAATTATTAATAATGCACTTGTATCGATTATTCTAAAGCTTTCGATTATTTGGTTTGTCGAAATATATTGCATGTACTTCATAATTCAGAGCAAAGAGGGAAGTTATATAAGGTCATTAAGTCCATGGATGTATTATCAAATTACAACCAGAGTAAAATTTAATAATGAGATTGGCGAAATATTCGAAGGTCATCTTGGAGTAAGACTGGGGGAAAGCTTGTCGCCTTTTCTATTTTCCATGTACCTTAATTATCTGGATGACCAACTTTTAAACGGAGCAAAAGGCATTAATTTAGGTTTTATAAAAATGTTTTTTATTGAATTATGCCGATGACATCATGATATTTGTTAACTCATCAGAAGAATTACAAAGTAATCTTAACATATTGGATGTATACCGTGATCGTTGGAAACTTACTGTTAACAAAGATAATTAATATATTCCGAAAAGGAGGGCGTTTGCCAACAGACCTTAAAGTTTTCTACCAAAGTTGTGAATGAGAAATCGTTAACAAATTTACGTATCTTGGAATAGTGTTTTCATCTGGAGGGTCCTTTGTAGAAACGCATAAAACAAAATTAGCTGAACAGGCTAAAAAATCTATCTTTACATTAACAAAATGTCTATATAGATTTCATAACATAACAATAAGCCACTCTTTAGAATTGTTCGCACACTTCGTATTGTATATCTTTATTATAAGTAAAAAGTAGAACACAAAAATGTATGTATTTTATATACGGAGA
Source organism: Lutraria lutraria (assembly GCA_964023205.1). Lineage (NCBI taxonomy): Eukaryota > Metazoa > Mollusca > Bivalvia > Venerida > Mactridae > Lutraria > Lutraria lutraria. The sequence goes on along the minus strand of OZ026848.1, from coordinate 10,560,354 downwards.
ATTAGGTAGACTGGATTTTTACTCACTAAGAATTATGCAAAATATAAAATTTTGGTTAAAAGTTACCAATAAAACAAACGTCATCTTATTCCAGGGTTTTTAGGGTTTCTGCAAATTTTGACAACAGCATGTATCTAGTTAATATAAATATTAAAAATATCTAATAGCTATGACATCTCATCGTTTAAGAATTGAAACAGGTCGTGGTTTATTTATCAAGGTTCAAGCCATTATTTCATGTTATTTGCCATTGTCTTTTGAAAAATACATACATTGTACATGCAATGTTTATCTACTTTCTTTCTTAAACGACTATTTTTACTTTGAACAGCTGAAAAGACTTTTTAAAACTCCGAAATCCAACTCAGTTTTTAGGGCTTCCGCGATGAGACATAACCGGCAAAATGTTAGCTGGGACCATTATACACACATGAATAATGGTCCCAGATATTAGGGAGACTATTTCACACTAGTCTCCCTCTAAGCCAATCCCTGCATAACTATCAGGTAGACTACAAGTTTCCTTAATCATGCAGTTCTCATTTTCGTGTTTAGTATTAATACATGTTGACGTTGTGGGGTTTTAATTAAATGATCACTCAGAGATATTGGTTTAAATCTAATTACATGTAAAAGTGTTGTATTTTACTGTTAGTTATGTGAACTCCCTACTTGAAACTGAAACAATGTTGAAAATTGACAGAACTGAAAGAAAACAAAATTTAATGATAGTTGTAACTGGCCATTGTGACGTGTGAAAAACCGTCGCCTATCGCTTGACCGTCAATGACACACTGATAAATAGCTTCATGATCACCTGTATCATTAAGCGAATATTGCCTTAGTAGATTTATTATGAATATTGTCATGATGGCATTTATTATCCTGCATCAACTAGTACCGTGAATATTGTCATGATGGTCATTTATTATTCTGCATCAACTAGTACCGTGAATATTGTCATGATGGCATTTATTATCCTGCATCAACTAGTACCGTGAATATTGTCATGACGGCCATTTATTATCCTTCACCAACTAGTACAGCGAATATTGTCATGATGGCCATTTATTATCCTGCGCAAACTAGTACAGTGAATATTGTCATGATGGCCATTTATTATCCTGCGCAAACTAGTACAGCGAATATTGTCATGATGGCCATTTATTATCCTGTGCAAACTAGTACAGTGAATATTGTCATGATGGCCATTTATTATCCTGCGCAAACTAGTACAGTGAATATTGTCATGATGGCCATTTATTATCCTGCGCAAACTAGTACAGTGAATATTGTCATGATGGCCATTTATTATCCTGCGCAAACTAGTACAGCGAATATTGTCATGATGGCCATTTATTATCCTGCGCAAACTAGTACAGCGAATATTGTCATGATGGCCATTTATTATCCTGCGCAAACTAGTACAGCGAATATTGTCATGATGGCCATTTATTATCCTGCGCAAACTAGTACAGCGAATATTGTCATGATGGCCATTTATCATCCTGCGCAAACTAGTACAGTGAATATTGTCATGATGGCCATTTATTATCCTGCATCAACTAGTACAGTGAATATTGTCATGATGGCCATTTATTATCCTGCACAAACTAGTACAGTGAATATTGTCATGATGGCCATTTATTATCCTGCACAAACTAGTACAGTGAATATTGTCATGATGGCCATTTATTATCCTGCATCAACTAGTACAGTGAATATTGTCATGATGGTCATTTATTATCCTGCATCAACTAGTACAGTGAATATTGTCATGATGGTCATTTATTATCCTGCATCAACTAGTACCGTGAATATTGTCATGATGGCCATTTATTATCCTGCATCAACTAGTACAGTGAATATTGTCATGATGGCCATTTATTATCCTGCATCAACTAGTACAGTGAATATTGTCATGATGGCCATTTATTATCCTGCATCAACTAGTACAGTGAATATTGTCATGATGGCCATTTATTATCCTGCACAAACTAGTACAGTGAATATTGTCATGATGGTCATTTATTATCCTGCATCAACTAGTACAGTGAATATTGTCATGATGGTCATTTATTATCCTGCACAAACTAGTACAGTGAATATTTTCATGATGGTCATTTATTATCCTGCATCAACTAGTACAGTGAATATTGTCATGATGGTCATTTATTATCCTGCATCAACTAGTACAGTGAATATTGTCATGATGGCCATTTATTATCCTGCACAAACTAGTACAGTGAATATTGTCATGATGGTCATTTATTATCCTGCATCAACTAGTACAGTGAATATTGTCATGATGGTCATTTATTATCCTGCATCAACTAGTACAGTGAATATTGTCATGATGGTCATTTATTATCCTGCATCAACTAGTACAGTGAATATTGTCATGATGGTCATTTATTATCCTGCATCAACTAGTACAGTGAATATTGTCATGATGGTCATTTATTATCCTGCACCAACTAGTACAGTGAATATTGTCATGATGGCCATTTATTATCCTGCACCAACTAGTACAGTGAATATTGTCATGATGGCCATTTATTATCCTGCATCAACTAGTACAGTGAATATTGTCATGATGGTCATTTATTATCCTGCATCAACTAGTACAGTGAATATTGTCATGATGGTCATTTATTATCCTGCACCAACTAGTACAGTGAATATTGTCATGATGGTCATTTATTATCCTGCATCAACTAGTACAGTGAATATTGTCATGATGGTCATTTATTATCCTGCATCAACTAGTACCGTGAATATTGTCATGATGGCCATTTATTATCCTGCATCAACTAGTACAGTGAATATTGTCATGATGGCCATTTATTATCCTGCATCAACTAGTACAGTGAATATTGTCATGATGGCCATTTATTATCCTGCATCAACTAGTACAGTGAATATTGTCATGATGGCCATTTATTATCCTGCACAAACTAGTACAGTGAATATTGTCATGATGGTCATTTATTATCCTGCATCAACTAGTACCGTGAATATTGTCATGATGGCCATTTATTATCCTGCATCAACTAGTACAGTGAATATTGTCATGATGGTCATTTATTATCCTGCATCAACTAGTACAGTGAATATTGTCATGATGGTCATTTATTATCCTGCACCAACTAGTACAGTGAATATTGTCATGATGGTCATTTATTATCCTGCATCAACTAGTACAGTGAATATTGTCATGATGGTCATTTATTATCCTGCATCAACTAGTACCGTGAATATTGTCATGATGGCCATTTATTATCCTGCATCAACTAGTACAGTGAATATTGTCATGATGGCCATTTATTATCCTGCATCAACTAGTACAGTGAATATTGTCATGATGGCCATTTATTATCCTGCATCAACTAGTACAGTGAATATTGTCATGATGGCCATTTATTATCCTGCACAAACTAGTACAGTGAATATTGTCATGATGGTCATTTATTATCCTGCATCAACTAGTACAGTGAATATTGTCATGATGGTCATTTATTATCCTGCACAAACTAGTACAGTGAATATTTTCATGATGGTCATTTATTATCCTGCATCAACTAGTACAGTGAATATTGTCATGATGGTCATTTATTATCCTGCATCAACTAGTACCGTGAATATTGTCATGATGGTCATTTATTATCCTGCATCAACTAGTACAGTGAATATTGTCATGATGGCCATTTATTATCCTGCACAAACTAGTACAGTGAATATTGTCATGATGGTCATTTATTATCCTGCATCAACTAGTACAGTGAATATTGTCATGATGGTCATTTATTATCCTGCATCAACTAGTACAGTGAATATTGTCATGATGGTCATTTATTATCCTGCATCAACTAGTACAGTGAATATTGTCATGATGGTCATTTATTATCCTGCATCAACTAGTACAGTGAATATTGTCATGATGGTCATTTATTATCCTGCACCAACTAGTACAGTGAATATTGTCATGATGGCCATTTATTATCCTGCACCAACTAGTACAGTGAATATTGTCATGATGGTCATTTATTATCCTGCATCAACTAGTACCGTGAATATTGTCATGATGGCCATTTATTATCCTGCATCAACTAGTACAGTGAATATTGTCATGATGGTCATTTATTATCCTGCATCAACTAGTACAGTGAATATTGTCATGATGGTCATTTATTATCCTGCATCAACTAGTACAGTGAATATTGTCATGATGGTCATTTATTATCCTGCACCAACTAGTACAGTGAATATTGTCATGATGGTCATTTATTATCCTGCATCAACTAGTACAGTGAATATTGTCATGATGGTCATTTATTATCCTGCATCAACTAGTACAGTGAATATTGTCATGATGTTCATTTATTATCCTGCATCAACTAGTACAGTGAATATTGTCATGGTTCATGGGGTATCAGGAGTGACTTTCTCCGACTAAATATCTATTGCGTCCACTAATTTGCTGTGCCGTTGACTATTTCCATGAGAATCACTTCAAATGTGAGGTATGGAGGTCCATCGTTGACCCTACTTTTGTTAATATTTTGCAAAACACAAAATCTATTTCCGGCAAGAAATCAAGCTATAGTGTTCTTTGAATCGTAGCCTAGAATCAAACGACAAATAACAAAGCATATGTGGGCATAAATCAAAATAATGAAGACAAAGCGTGACATTGGGGGTCAAATTTAGAATGATACTTGTGTTCATAATATTGCCAAAAGTAGTTTGGAAATATATTATATTGTGAAAAATTGACAATGGCTAAAGTATAGGATTAAAGTCTTCTTCAAATTTACAACATTTTAATGAAATAAATATTATATTTTCAATAGCAATCCTTAAAATTCAAACAATCTTATGGATTAAACTATGGAAATAATAACACATTTTTGTGATTTTTTCAGCAGACTTTCATGAAAACAACTTTTTAATACAAAAAAAATATACATACAACCATAATTTTCCAAAAAATATATATTTATGGCGTTTTGAACTTCATTTTTTTTAAAATACGCTTCAAAAAGTTTTTATGTAATATTTACTGCTGCAGATACAAATTAACTAATTCAATTTTATCAATTTTCAGGTATATTCAAAGATATATGTGAATTTTCACTTAATTGGTACTATTCTTGGGTAACTTAACAATGTCCCCAAAACTAGTATATATCTTCTGTTACCGTTACACTCGGGACAGATATTCTTTGTGTATGGTCTTATGATAATGACAGTATTGTTTATCTATTGTTATACAATTTGTTTCATTGTAATACAATTTGTTCAATTATTTTATTATTAAATACAAACAGATAATCTATTTGATAATGTTTTAGTAAAATTTTAAATGGTGAAAACACCAACACCAGGGGACGTTCTAAAACTGTAATGTAAATATACGAAACTGTTAAAAATGGATTTATAACAACATCTGTCAAATGTATTTTGCAATTCATTACATAAGAATTATTTTTTTGAACACATCAAAACTATTTCCAATTTGGTAAGTCAATTGCGCTACTGAACATGAATTATTAATTTATATATATACAGACTAAGTAAAGGTTACACTCCGTACAAATTTGTTTAGTCTTTTAGCATACAAATATGAAAGTGCTATGATCATTGCGTTGCAATTCATTCTATGTTTTTAAGATAATAAAAAGATACACAAACATCTGTACTGTTTAATATGTTGCTGGTTGAAAATGTTGTTGGAGGGAGGGGAGGAATTAGAAAACATTTAAAACTGTAGATTTGTCAACTTGTAACAATTAATATTGCATTATCATATATTTACAAGAAAACATTTACCTACTACTTTTGCCACTTATCAAATTAAAGAAATGATTTCTCAACACATTCAAACTATTTCAAACTATGTTGAACAAATCTTTTAAACATGAATTAAGTCATATAAACAGACATATAGAAAATACACTCGGGACTCACAATTTCTTCTTTGTTTATTTTAAGTAAAACAGTCAGGACTCACAATTTCTTCTTTGTTTGTTATAAGTAAAACAATAGTAAAAAGTTTTTGAAATGTTTTGATTATGAACTATGTATTTGCAACACAACTCAAGGAAGATATGCGTCACTGAAATTAGATTTCAAAATTTTGAAAAATAACCCAGATATGAGAAAAGTCTACATACATGTACTTAAAGGACAACCCTCGTATATCCTAGAAAATGTTTAATAAAAAAATATCAATTTCAAGTCTTTCTACTCAGAGTGTGCTTCTTCTCAGTCCTCTATAAATAGGAGTTTTACCACTTATTTAGGCATTTTGTAACTTCATGACCCTGCAGTGTTAGTAAATTGTTACTGATATAGTTCCTGTAAAAGCAAAACGAATTTGTGTATAATATTGCATGAAGATGTGTTTGTGTCCCGAGTGTAACATTTTCAATTGTTATATATAAATAATATAACATGTAAAATATGTCAAGAAATCATGAAATAAATCGATAAATTCTGTACTGTTTTCATCTGAGAATGTTTCTTCATCAAAATAAAAGATAAATTACTTTTTATCTTCTGTATATTGAACAAATCTACTTGGCATATATATCTGAATATAACTATTTTTATAAGAACTTTCAAACTTTTTAAACATGCTCCATGTCACTGCTTCAGACTTTAAAGTATTTATTCACGTCAGTTATTTGATATAAATGTGGAAAACAATTAACATGGACTACTGTTCTATAGTTACATATCAAAATTAAGATGATGAATATATAGCGTTACACTCGGGACAACACTTAAAACCATATAGACAAAAAATGAATTGCACTACAGGAATTTGTTTTAGTTTTGTGAGCTTGTGGGTACGCTTCTGTTTGAGAAATAGAGAAAAAACATATCAAATTCAAAGAATGATAAAAAAATTCTTATCTAAATGCAAAATGTTACACTCGGGACATTTCCAATCAGCTTTATTCAAGATGGTATAACTTAAAAAACAAATCATTCTTTTGATCATTTCTTTTTTTTAAACAACATGGACAAATATGCCTATCAATAAGTTAAACTGCATTTTCTGTCCAAGCATTGGTTTACTTACAGCAATATCATCAATTTGAATTTCCATTTTTTTCTTGAGCAAAATATTTTACATGTGCACTTGAAAGGTGATTTCTAAATAATAATTATTATTGAAATATTTGAACAAAATGCATTAAATTTTAAATATAACACATGTACAATGAAATTAAAAACAACCATTGATTACTTACCCAAAAACTGAACAAAATATAAAAGATTGAAAAATGTGTAAAGAAAAAATGTCACGCTAAAAGTGTTACACTCGGGACATTTTTTGCCTGTTTTTCTAATGTAACTTTTGAACGAGTAACACAATCAAGCTGAAATTTTGCAACATTTTTAACAACATCAAGACACACCATCAGAACATTAAAGTACATTCCTGTGTTGTGTGGTATTCTTTAAATCTTGAAAAGAAAAATTGTCTTCATTATTTTGATTTATGCCCATGTGCAGTAATTTGAAATCGTCTATTGATGCATTACATATAACATGTATATTCAAAGTAACCAAAAGTCATAAATATGTTAAGAAATTGTTTTTTGTTAGCTCATCTGATTGATCAGGTAAGCTTTTATGATCGATGAATGTCCGGCGTCTGTCCACAATTAGTTTGTTTTACATTCTAGCATCCACATCTCTTAACTAACCATAATCAAACTTGGTCACAATGTATACGGACTCAATGTCTCGGCCAAGTTCGATTATGGGCGAAATGGGACAAGGACTTCAAGAGTTATTTGCACTTGACTTAGAAACTGTGTTATATTTAGCTTGTTTATACTCTCTAGCGCCTTTATGTCTTCATTAATCCTAATAATACTTACAGCGAATGTTTATGACCTTGATAATGGACGAAATTTAATTGGTACTTGCAGAGCAAAGGGCCCTTGAGATGAGATGAAAACTATATTACCTGGTCATTAATTAAAGTGTCTTTGTTCTCAGGTGATCGATCTAGGGCAATCTTGGCCCATTTGTTTCAGATATTATCGAAATAATTATATCTAGTGCTTTCTGCAAATTGTTTCCCCATATACATGAATAACTGAAAAAATATTTGGTTGTATCTATATAAAGGCTACGTTTTTATTCTTTTTTTTACAGTTAAAAGGGACATAATTCTTGCTATATTTAGTTCATAGTTATCTTTTCTTTTCAAATATATATATTTATATAAAATATAATAATCCTAAGCAATGTGGGTTGAGAACTTGATCATTTTGGACTAAATAATCTCTTGTATACAAAAGCATAAAAAACATGATATTTCGAAATCAGGGGGAGATAATCAATCACATACTGTAGGCTTAATCAGCATCTATTTTTCGTCCAACAAGTGGCATTCGATGGGGTATATATTAAGCATTACAATGATATATGTGTCATAAAATCCCGCTAGGGGGGGACCTAGGGTACAGGTAGCCCATACGCTATATATGACATCATTTGATTTCGTCGTATGATTTCATCATTATGATCACGTGTATAGTCCCATATTACTGTAGTACATGTATGCATTTATGTGTTTGAAAATTGTAATCTCCTTATTCGTATGCAAGTTTTCTTTTATTATGAATTTTCAAATTAATATCCCGGGGTAATCTGAAAACGTTTTCAAAGCGCCCCAGCGGTAATCTGAAAACGTTTTCAAAGCTCCCCCGGGGTAACCTGAAAAGTTTTCAGATTACCGGGTAGGGCATTTGAAAACGGAGGGGGTAATCTCAAAACCTTTTAATTGTACCCCTCCCGGTAACTTAAAAACGTTTTTAAATTCCCGGGGGTATTTTGAAAACGTTTTTAAGTTACCGGGGGGGTAACCTGAAAAAGGAGGAGCTTGAAAACGTTACCCCCCCCCCCCGGTAACTTTAAAACTTTTTCAGATTACCCCCGGGAACTTGAAAACGTTACACCGGAGTGCGTCTTATCAAATATCGTACGCTTGTTTCGGTCGTACGAGCATCGTACGTCGATCTTACGATACAGGAGGTGTCAGGAGTTCCCTGCTCTTATTTAGAAGCTTTCCCTGGTTTATTACAGTGCTTGGTGTTTAGCACTGATACACGCCTCACACTTTTTTCATAGGCTCGGTACTTGGGATGGGAATACTCCAAAGCGTCCCTAAAATAAAAGAAAGGCGGGGCCGAGAATTGAACCAACGACCTTTCGATTACTAGTAGTTGTCCTGTGTGTTACCCAATAAATTATTTGTAACTTACCACGTCTATTATTTGCGCTAATGAAAATCCGAATGTTACGTTTGTCGGTACGCTGGCATTCAGGGACGGTCGTATTCTTTTATCGTAACCACGTAATAAATCTCGTATCAAACGATATTCGTTCACATCGCCGTATGTAACTGTCACTGAAAAAGTAAAAAAACAGATTATGTTTATTGGTTCAAATGTGCTTTAACTTAGATCATTGTTTTGTTCGTTTATTTCATCGGATGTTACGCCCTTTTAAACAGTCAGGGGCATTTGAGGCAGAAAGTTCACCTAACCATCATTCCTGGGAAGAACCAGTACTAGACTCTAAAGCAACTTCATACTTTCTCACATAAAGAGACATGGTCAGTAGCGGGGCTCGTACCCGCGACCCTCTATCAGTGAGAGGTTACAGTGATTTGAAGTCAGCGACCTTAGCCACTCGACAAAAGGAAACGGGTTTAAATCATTGTAAAGGTCACTCGACAAAGAAATTCTAAACAAGCTAAAATATATAAATATAATTATTGTCAGAGTGTAGACTCGAGTTGCCATGTTAAGATGAAATAAAATAATTAAGCAATTTAGATACATTTTGAAATAATTGCTGGTTTACGGTTACGCAATAAACATAGTAATGGTAAGACGTAGGCATGATTTCCCATTATAATTATCTTTGTAATGAATTCAATATGTATGCTAGTGCGAAGAACGAAAAAATGCCGAAAAAACAACTTTAAAAAAACAGTGTTTTTTGTTCCAGGATGCTGATTCGCTGATCTTATTAATTGAATATCACCATTTGGCAAGCCCAGTTTCATTATTCGGAGAAAGCCAATTTGGAGGCAATTATTCTAAAAACAAAAGCGAGCGGTGCCAGGGCTCGACTGTTCACCGTCTCAGCGAGATGTATCCATTTATAAAGTTTTATTATGCTACCTCTTATAGTTCTCAATTATTAGCTACATTAAAGTTTCCGCACGACACTGACGCTGACTCAGACGACGGAGTGATCACAATAGCTCGACTTTTTCTTCAAAACAGACGAGCATAAACATGCTATAATATTGGGTTTTAGAATATGTTTCATGTACGTGAATAAAATTCCAAATATTCAGTTCAAGGTGGAAAACATACTTTGGACATTTTACCAGACGTAGCATGGTATCAAATTATATTTACAATAATCAACAACGTCTTCGTTCTTGAACAAGCTATTAGCGCATTTCTTGAGAGGCGCGTAAGTACCGTTTCATAAATTTAGAATTTGCCAATTAAGTATTATCTGACCAGATGGTGTATTACTTCCCACGTACTCTCTTATGACGTACGATAAGGGTCATAAATGCCTGACCCTGCATAATGCTAAAAGTTTTCAGCATGATACAGGGTCGTGCAACTAAAATCCTGCTTCATGATAATAGTTCATGTTTGACCCCTTCCGCAAGTTACATTTTCTATAGTAGCTATAAAGATTTCATGCGGAACACCTCGGTCAACTCCGTAATGCTAGGCTGGTTCTGTACCTCTACGTAGTCTATCGTAATGTGCCGAATTATATAGATTTATGTGAAAAAGAAAATCGAAACACTGAAACTTCTAAAACAGAGGACACAAGAAAATACAGAAAATGTGATTTTAATGAAATGCTTGTGACACACAGGCACTTTCACGTCAATAAATAAAATTACACTAATTATACTAATTACAGAAACACAAATTCTGAGTCTAGATTGATGCTTGAATATAGTAATTGTAATACTCATAGCCCATGAATATATTTTTTCTGTTTTAAACAGCACTATTCAAACATGTTCAAACATCGTTAACTGAAATATGGTTTGAGTGTTGCATTCCAAATTTTGCAATAGCACAGACAAAAGCCACTTGAATGCTATTAACATATCTTTAGCCAAATTAAGCAAAGTTCTTTTTTTTCATTTTTCATTAGTCAAATTGATCGACTTATTGAAAATTAGTGATAATTACTGAGAGCATCGTTTATCGCTGAATTGTTGGGTATAAAGTTGTTGCTTACTACATTAACATTCAGCAAGCTGGTGGAGAATTATTTTGATCTCAGTTTAACCTCGAACCATTCAAGGGTAGGGCTGTGACGAGTATCCGATTACTCGGATAATCACGAATCAAATTGAAAGATCGAGTATGAATAATCGTCATCACTGAGATTCGTGGTTCGCGATCTTGTTTTTTAACATATTAAAAGTGTATTGTTTGTTCTTAAAAATCCCTTTTCTATGAATAAATGTTGTCTCATGAAGGACTACTTCGTTTGCCAAGATGTCCAGTCGGTTCTTTAAATAGTGACGCTGGTAAATCAATTAGCTGGAAGGGGGTATGTATAAATTTAAGCCATAGACTAATTTATACTGATTTACTACATTATTCTAAAAAATAAAAAAAATAATTAACTGTCTTCATGACTGCAATGTTTAAGTTTAAGATGGATTAATTGATAACAAAAGATTCGTGATTCGATTTGTGGATCGTGAGTGTTGAATCGTGGATTGGATCGGATCGGCACTAACCCAACGGTCCACAGCCCTATTCAAGGGTATAACAAATAAAATTGCCACTGATAGGGGGTCATGTGTTCGAGCACAGCAACCGAACATATCTCTTTCTGTGAGATTTTATGCAGTAACTGTTGCTTTCGGATGATGGGCGTCTAGAAGTGGTTCTTCACAGGAACGATGGTAAGGTGAACCAAACTATACTTTAGATTTTTATACTTCTTGCTATACAATTTGCCTGATCCGAATTAACGTGATGCAATAACCGCCTATTACCATAAGCAGATAATATCATGTCAGTTGTTATTTTGCTCTGTACGTATATCTGAACAACTTCTTCGAGCTTACTTAACAAAGACATCAAGTATTCATTACGCGGACTCGTGAATTTAATTGCACATATTTGATACCTAGATATAACAGCAGATGAACCAAAGCAATTAAACTCAAGTGCCCTTTGTGCGCGAAATTATCTAAACAAAACAATTATGTACCCAATAAACCATAATGAACAACCGTCTCGTTTCATATGAGTTATACAATGGCTATTATGCTTGCTAATTGTTCTCTATGCTGTGTGTTTTACGTTTGACGCATACTTGATAACAAAAATACAACACTACTCAAACGGCTTTTGGAGTTTCGATATCAAATGCTAAAATGGAAACTGAACGATAAGCAGCTTTCCATAGCCGACACTCGCTTGCCGTGCATGTATTTTGGTGCGGATCAAAGTACAATGTACTACCTTTTGCTACATCCACAACGCAAGCAATTGTTTAACTAATTCCCGCTCCGTGTTGCAGTGCAAGTCGGTAAAATTCAATTTCCATTAGTATTTTCAGTACTCTGATTTATAATCAATTTACACTCAAACATAACAATATTGTGTGGATTGGCTTCATATCCCTACAGAGTCAACATCCACGTACATTCGGACGGACGTATGTACAGACACACCACAACTACACGAAAAAAAACTAACACGATGAAAACCGAGCAAAACCGAATGCTCAATTTCTATAATCATTATTAAGAAGTATTATTATTTCTAGTACCGTGTAACATAGTGCAATATTGAATTGTTAAGCTATTCAATATTGACTATGTATGTAGTTTGCCTTACGTGCATTATGTAATATCTATCATTGGTGTTATTCAATACTTAATCTAACTTTTATTGTTGTAGGTCACCATGTAATATTAACATGTTTATTTTATTATGTTGTTGACTGATGACGTGGCAACTTGATCCATGTGAAGAAGTTGCTAAACTAGTTCATGGAAGGTCGGTAGGTCGGTACCCAAGTGTGCATCTAGGGTTTTCTGTCGCCTCGAAAGCTGGGGAGGTCTTCACATTACCTGAGTATGTCCGATAAATCCTCAAGGAAAAATGGAATCAAGCTGCAGAGCATAAAGTTATGATCACTTAATTTCTGAACAATTTATAATAACTCTACGACCACCCAGTACGATAGAATCATCTATTATAGACTGCAGTACCGAACAAGAATTCGTTAATTAATTTTATAACTTGCTTGAAGATATTCGGAAGGAAAAATAAGAAGACAATGTTGTATGTTTCTGTTTATGGACGAAACAAACTTTCTTTGGCAGACGGCGAGGTAAACGATAATGCAGATTTCATTTCTAAGATACAGATAAAGTTAAACATTTATAGCAAGAAATAAACGCCGGCGTTTGCAGTAACTTTATACCTACTGACGATATTTAGGTGTAACACGGAGGCACAGAAGCAATTATTCTCGTGTCAGTTTTATGTGCCTTAAGAGTATTCCATTACATACACTTAAGATCACATCGACAAATTAAGAAAAGGACATATTAGTTGTTTTTTATTGCAATAGGCATGTTAAATGAAATGTAGAATAAAAGCAATACAATTAGCCTACATTAATCTGACTGCTACCGGATAAGTCTCTTACTAATGACACCGCATTAAATTTTAAAACTGCAGTATAATTCTCATTATGATTTTCAAAGAGCATATCAATGTTTTGCTAGAAACCCTAAGTATCACGTGTTCTCTCGAGACTCAGAATTAAGCACAATCCTTCAATCACGCATTTTAAGAACTTATAAACCTAATTACTGCACAACAAACGCCATTAATCCAGACAAAACATAGCAATGTTCAGAACTAACTGCTTAAAGGTGTGTCGTACCAAATATCGTGTTGCCTTACTTGGATGACAAGTATTAAATCATTTTCATTTAGTCTTAATTGCGCCCAAAAAACATCGACTTAATAGCACCTGGATCTGCGCATGCGCAATGTGTTTTCGCTGATCGACAGGGCATAATTAATATTCACATTACATAATAGTTGCTGGTGCGTGATTTAACACCACCTGCACTTATTGGGGTTGGAATCACTTAAATTAGGATTTTAGGATTTCATTTACAGAAAAACTTGAATTATACCGTATTTAGAAAATGTATTTTGCTATGAGAACGACGTAATAGGGTTAAGCCTTTGTGTCAGATGGAGTATACACTTTGATACCGGTGTGTCCAATAGAACGCAGAATCGAAAAAAACTAAGTTTGTAGGTAATGCAAGTAATTGAATTATTTTAATGATCATTCGAGGGTTCTAAAATGTTAGACGTCAGACGCTTGAATTTCGTCAAGACATAGTTCTTTGACGTAGGTCAACTGTGCAATCATGAGCGATATCGGACGGTAGCGACCTAATTGGAATTAGACAGTAGTATTATTGAGACAATTTAGGTCAAAGATTCAAGGATATATGCATCTATTCATATTGATTTCATGTACTGGTATTTTCTTGCTAGTGATAGACAGCCTCCCATGACAGGAATCAAAAAAACTTTTTCCGGAAAGATCTAAGTGGTTTCGTCCACCTAATACTGGTTACCATTACAGGATGGTCAATCAACCGGTTTATATCATTTGGCCAAATTTATACATATCTTTCTGATTATCAGGACGCCAGTTCATGGCATTGAACAAAGATAACATGAATACTTAAAGACACGGATGTATTCATGTCGGAATTTATTAAACTACATAATTCTATAAAATAATTAATATTTACCTCTGAAATACACGTCTTTGGCATCACTAGCTCCAGAAAAGTTAACACTTTACTTAGTTTTATGGCGGTCATCTTGGATTCTAGGCCGATGTAAAAATCATTAAAAAAGATGCCGTTGATAAATATTTATCATTATGGAAGATTTGAAATGTCAAGAATTAACAGTTATTAAGTTATATAAGGATTCCAGAAAATCTCAATTTTTCCATCTTTTTCCCCCAAAAAAGCCAATTTTGAATTTTAGAGGATTGGTATAATATTAAAGATGCAAACCATTCGTACTTTAGAGAAGAATGTGTTACGTCCCCCACTTTGTATTATCCTCTGTGTTCAATGGTAATTGTTTGGTGGGATTTTGGGAAGGTAGTTTTTTGGGGAAAAATTGGTAACGTTTTTCTATTGTAATCCTATTCTGATTTATATTCCAGTAAGTCTGATCAATAATCTTTCGTAACGTTATACAATTTTAACAACCCGTTCAAACTCAGCAAGAACAGAACGTCTTCCTGAGCTCAACTATGAAGACAAATATTACCATACATGCCTTTGTTTCTTGGTAAAAAGGAGACAATATGCTAATGTAATAAGGCATTAAATCTTGTTCTTGTCTCACATGACCGATGATCAGATAGCTATGTGACCCAATTACATTATTCAGAATTAGGCTAAGTTAAACATCATATATTGCATTGTGAGACAAATATGACAAGTCAAAGGCAATATGACCAGATCAACAATACTACTCGTAAACCAGGTATTGTCATTGACGTAAACCTGAATTAAAAAGGTTGTCCATTAAAGTGTTAGTTTTCAGTAACGCAACAAGTTCATTCCGAAAATCAACCTATCCAAAATTATCTAGCGATGTAGACTAATTTCCTTTGTTTACTTCTACTTTTGCCTGCCTACCTGTCTACCTGCCTACCTACCTACCCATATACCTACCACATACTTATTTGCCTACCAATTGCTTTAACAGTTTTCGTCGCTTATTTGTACACAAACATTTCATTATGATGGCCTTACGTACCATTGACTGCGAAGAAAATGTAATTGTACACTATAAGTGATCACTGAAGTAAAATAAATCATCCACAGAAAGGGATTTCTTGTAAGTACCAGTAAACTTCCAAATGCAGATGAAAGAACTTGACACGAATCTTAGCATTGACGCAATGTATATTTGTAAAACTCTTGTTCATCCGTTATCAACAACTTTCAATTCAATGTCATTCAGTTTCGCACTTTTGTCCTCTTGAGAATTTATAATATCCAACCTCTAAAGTACGAATTCAGGCTGCAGTTCTTTGTCGGAGAAGAAGTGACCGCATGTGACAGAATGAAGTTAATTACCGAGACTCTAAAATAGAAGCATACACAAACGATCAAATGCGCATACACAGTCTTGTTTTACTATCTTTCCGAGGTTTTTATGTACCACCTCAAATCCCCCCCCCCACGTTTTAGGTGGGAATTGACTGGCAATGACTTATAGACAACTAATTGAGATCTAACCCTATTCCTAAAACCTTGTAAACGATAGCCTTAAAATTGACACATAATATCACGACCAAAAATCTACCTCATCAAGATAGCAATACAAGCCCACACACACACGTTTCACTCCAGTTTATCATCAGAGATACTAGAAAGATGATACAAACTTGGGTTCATCAAAGGAGCATGATTTTGTTTCATCAGGATTTTATAACTGGATATATTACATCAGTGGTACTTACGCTCAGATTCTGCAGTTCCAATACCGACATACAGGAGAAGACTACGTAAATGGATTGAAGGCAATGTAAATTTGATACTAAGAAGCACTGATTGGACTAAGTGTTGGCCGTACGTACAGGAAATGTATGAGATAAAATCCTATGTTTAAATAATCAATGTTCGGAGCGAGTTTATAATGACGTAAGTATACTTATTTGAAGAAACCCGAATAGTTGAAGTTGGGAGCTGAACACCTGTTGTCTTAGAGTAAAACGCAATCATGAAACATGTACATGTGTATTACAGGAGTCTCTGCGGTCGTGTGAAAATGCTCTCTGACTTAACCAATCGCTCTTACACTGCACTGCTGTGAATTCGAATCTCACCCGAGACAAGACAGCACATATGATGAAGCTGTTCTGTCAGCTTACAGAAGGTCTACCAAGGTGTACGTTCGTTACCTTCCTTCGTGGTTAAAGTTATAAAAGTCTCCGAATGATCCTGTCGGTTGGTGTGACGTTAAACCCAAAAGAGAAAAAACTTGTAAACAGAAGCTAGATGTTTATAACAATACAGATATGTATTTTGTATTTGTAACCGCAGTGGTATCTATACGTTTATGCGTCATCCCACGATAGGTTTCCTGAACGACCTATTTTCTTTGTTTAGAAATTTGTGATACTGATTTGGATTTGATATATTGATAAATAAAACACAAGCAAACATGACATATATGTGAAATAAGCTTGCCTCGAAGATTGCCATAACAAGCCAGGTGGCGCTTAATGTATTCCTGTTGTATCTTTGTCGTTTTTTCCAGAAAACTTGGACAATTTTTCCGCGAGTTTCTGATAACAAATGGATGGATAACACACGTATAGATGACGTAGTACACATAATAAAATAACGCTTTCTTGGTCCTTAATTATCATTTTTGGTTCGATGACGTCATTCGCTTGTGCGCTTTTAGATCATTTAAAAAGGGTTTACGATGCTTCTGGAGATGCTAGTTGGCAAAATTAATGTTAGTTTTTTAAACAAAACATCGTACTTTGTCCTCCGTACAAGAAACTTAATTTTGTTTTCTGTTAGTTATTTCTCATAGAAGGAACAGACAAATGAGATCAGATATCGGTCCCTTTTCTAACATTTTTTGGGAACTTTTTAATGTTTTAATCTTGCGAGATGCTTTATCTATTGAAAATAATACCAATTTTAAGACATATAATGGCTTTAATTTATCTGAGATTAAGCAAATTTTAATACCATTAAGATGCATCGTCTATATATAATTCAATAATCATCCATACGTCAATCAAGCCTAGGTCTCCTTGTGTCTCAAACACATTTATCTGTCATATTAATACTAGACAAACAGACGTTGAATTGTTTTACACATCCTATTATTCGGACATCATGTCCATAACCATTAACCATGATTCAAATGTCGCTGAACTGTATCAAAGTGTGTCCAGTGGGTTTGACATTTTAATGTCCGATCACCGTTTAAACGCATCCATGTAACCTGACGCATAGATATTTCAAATGCAGCGTTTAAGTCACCCAGATGTGGAAAAAAGAATGGGAGTCAATGTTGTCAAAAAAGTTCAAAAATGTTTGTCAAAACAGCTAAAAATTGTTCGGCACAATAGCTGAAGAAGAAATGTTTGGTAATGGCAAAATCCATAAGACATTGTTTAGTACAATCGCTAAAAAGATTTTGGATCGGGGTGTGGGCTTTTGAATGTGTCTGTCGCGTGGCTGCAAGCCAATATTTTTAAAGAATGGCCTCGCCTAATCCTTATTAATGTGGAGCACATGTTAAGCTATTTGATAACGAAATTAAAGAACAAAATTCGAGCATAAAATGTTTTAAATGCGTCCATTTTAGTTGTATATTAATTACTATCAGAATTCGGTCATATGTTTCTATTGTAGTATCGCTAGGTTACGGGAGTTGTCGTGTCTGAAAACTATATCACCATGACAACACTGTGTTGACTAATGTACTTTTTATGTAACATTACGCTTTTGTTTCTGTTTAAGTCGTATGTTTTGTCCGTATAAACAGTCTCTCGATGAAGGACAATACTTACATACAGACACTTTTATATCATCTGATTGTCATTCAGTGTCGTATATCAAAGATATAAATGGACTGAGGTACTTCCTTTCTTCCGTCTCTAAAAGTTTATACTTAACTTAAGCCCAATAAATGGTAAAAAATCAAAGTACTGAAAGTATTCATCGAAACTGAACTTACATATACTTGAATTGTAACATTAGGTTAGAAAAAGGGGGAAGCTATTGTTCACAAAGCGCTACAAATCATATGTCATTTAACTCTGGATAAAATAAACTAATTGACCCTTATTTTGTTGTCATATTTTTCTCAAGAACAAGAAATTACCAAAATTGTCGGATATTGTGTCTGAGGTTCTACTTTCTATAATTCATCTGGATCATTGAATGAAAGGCTTTAATCATTCAAACATATAGCCTTCTAATAAAATTGCTTTCCGGCAAAAATCAATTATTTATATTTTCAATTTTCTGGTTAGGAAAGACGAAATAGACTGTAGATATTTTTAATTTAAAAAAACACACACACTTTGACATGAAAGTAATCATCAATATATATTTTCCCCGTTCACTTAAGATTGTTCTTTTTTTCAATAACCGCCACATCTGAGATTCACAATCAAGATAAGAATTGCAAAAAGGAACACAAAAAAACGTGAATTATTTTTCAGTCACAGACTCAAAGATTTAACTTTTTGTAACCAAAATTCCCGAGTTACGTCATATTAAAAATCAATTTAGATATCGAAATAAATTAAAAGTATGCAAGAAAAGGTGCCCGTAGTCTATATAAAATGTAGTAATTGACAATTCAAGCAACCCAAAATAATGAATGTTGTAGTACGTGAAGACAGCGTTTGCTCACGTTTTTTTCTTAACGTCGCACAAACAACCAGGGACAGTTAGATTAAGTTATAGCTTTGATGTTGGACGAAGACTTCTTCTGAAAGCTAGCTGGACAAATGGGGAATTTGTCAGATGCCCTTTTGTTTGCTTAGTTTGCATTAACTTTACCAGAGATTAATGGTTCATGTTCATTTTGATTGTTTGAAAATGCACTCAGCAAACATTCTTATAACGTCGTTAAAGTACGCATGCGCGAAATGCAAATTACCGCAACAATGTTGTCAAAATAGTTGTACCAATGCAATAGTGACTAACTACATAAAATGTGTGTCTTTGACTTGTTAATAAGTTTCTGTAGTCATTCGATATCTTGAATGATACTCAATCATGTTTCTTCTCCCAAAATAATGGTTAAAGTCGTCAACGGTCAATAAGACACAATTGGCAATTCTGTCAGAAAGCGCCACCTATGTTAATATACATTGTATCACTATAGAGACCAAAAGTCATGAGTGTGTTTCGTATCAAGATTGCTATGGCGTAAGATGACAACTGATACCGTTTACGATGTCCAGACATATATGGATCCATTCCCTAGTCTCCAATAAATATATTTTACAGTAATATTCTTGTTGGTTTTCATCACGCAATAAGATATTGAAACTAAAGTTATAAGTTAGCCGGATCGGACTCGTGTACATAATTTGTATAATAAGGTTTTGCCAAAACTGCATACAATTTCAAAACATGTTGTTCATAAATCATATAATCATATATCATTATAACTGGTTTCATGTTTTTTCATTGCTTATTTTTTGCGATTCGGGTTGAAAAAAAAAGTATTTTATTAATTGAAGTTCGAAAGTCTTTTTAAAACGTTTTTTTTTGTGTGTATTTCTCTGTAAACAAATTGTTGTATCTTGATATTGTTAAAACACATTTCTATATCTTGATATCGTTAAAACGTTGTTTTTTTTCTCTGTAAACATATTTTTGTATCTTGATATTGTTAAAAACGTTTTTGTATTTTTTCTCTGTAAACACATTCTGATTCGTTTATCAGTTATATATTTTCACATCATCTGACTTGATTACATTATATATGCACCATTTGCACATATATTTGGTTATGGCTATGTATTAATGTGATATGTATAAAATGCCTAATAAAGATTATGTTATGTTAAAAAAAAAAAAGTGACTTTTTGTATTTCCATAAGTTTATGCTTTTTATGACAAAATTAGCGATAAAATCATCTCGTTATAAGACAATTAAAATAGTTGTGGTCTTTTGATAAGATTAATTACAAAGTAAAAATTTGCTAATTGGAAAATGGCGCCAACTTTCTTAAGTTGGTTACAAAAATTGACTGTTTTGTGTAAGGTGAAATTTCTATCTCCACATGTTTGCTATAACTTGGTGGTGCGGCGATCTTCAATGGCGTGATGATCATAAGCTATTGTTATTATTATCATCATTTATTTTAGTGTAAAAAGCATATAAAACATGGTACATACAAGATTGCCACATAAAATAAATAACTATAGAAAAGTATATGTACACAAATCTTAAAGTATTGTATTAGATAGAAAAATCAAATATTTTAATTATAAGAAAAAAACTTTTAAAATTATATAGAAAGTAGTAAACCATGTCAGCAATTTTCCACACACAGGATGGTACAAAAAGAGGAAACATCTTATTTCCATATGGTCCTTGAAGTTCGTGAGTTAGATATTTTTATCCGTTGTCCCATTATAATACAGAAAATAATGAACAAAAAAGTCCTAAAATTCCCGAGGATATTGAAATATAAAATTGCTCTACGTTTCTGATTTATTACTTGCCATCTTTACTATCTTAAACATAACAATGTTTGCACAAGAATTATTGAGAAAATTAATAAACCAGTTCTCATTTTGAATGATTTTATTCGGCAAAGTCTGCCTTAATTGCTTTCAAATGCAGATGAACTTTTTTGAATACGATGTTAGTTGGAAATAAAGATATAAAATACGATTATGTTGTGATGATTGCAGATGCCCAAGTTTTAATTAAAACTTATTATATTATTTTATATTTACAGCCTGTCATGGACTCCTATCTTCAGTGAGTGTATAAAATGCGTTTGTTGACGATAATTGTATTTTTATCGATAACGGATACATGCATAGCAGAAAATGCGTGTTATCGTTTGTACTTGATGGATTTACAAAATGATCTGTCTGCGTTTTAGAAAACGTTTTATTACCGCCACAGTAAACATTTTCTTACCAATAGTAGACAATAAACGTACATTAGAAGCTTAAATTTGTGGTTATAACGACTTGTGTGATGTAGTCATTGCTGCGCCTTTTGGCATGCAGAAGGTTTAATAAAATGCAGTTTATAGTTATTCAGAACATCTCGCCCAAAACTGTGCATCAATTTAGACGTTTTGACTGACGTCTTCCGATCGCTGAATTGTTATGTCCTATATTCAGACGTTTTATAGCCGACGTATACAGTTTGTTTCTGAGCTGCCTGACTGTTTGAAATGAGAAATGGTTCTTTGTAACGATAAAGTACATTTTATTGGCGGAAATACTGAAGAAAAAAATGTCCATGCCACGCTCCTTTGCGCAAAACCGGTATTTTTCATGACGTGTTAATTTTACAGTGACACATAATGTGCCTCGTTATCGAAAAATATCCAGTTCTTGCTGTTAACCGCCAATTTTGACGAGGCTTTTCTTTTCATGTAGATTTAGACCTTCAGATGTGACGAATTGAGGATACGTTTGACCGTGTTGAAAATCTAGAAAAAATAATGACTGTATTTATGTTTTGTTGTGAGCGTGACTTTTTTACGGCCGATAAGACTTTTCCAGGTTGGTGCAGGAAAAGCCCGAAAACTCCCGAAATACATCTGGATAGAATCAACGACCTTCCGGACGTTAGCTAGATAGCTTCCTCTCATACCAAATTTGTATTGTCCCAGATGGGAATCAAACTTACAGCGGCGGCGAGGGACTTTTACTGATGATTACTTACCAGCGACTACAACCTCTCCCCCCACCCCCCGATCCATGGAAATTGTGAAGTTATCTTAACACGTGTCCCCAAAATAGCGTTTGGTGAACTGGCGTCATGACAACACATCGAAAGAGGGGATATCTATTGCGGCAGGTGAAATATCTCACTCATTGTGTCGTTGGATGATAGGAAGAGAAAATAATAGCTCAAAATCACATGATGAAATGTTTACAAAAAAGGATACCTTTGGTGGTAGCATGCCGAATTTGTGATCATTTCTCACACTTATAAAAAGACGATTGCAAATTATTTGAAGATTTCATAAAAATGTGTCTGTACACGCAGTCTAGCTTACAAAATGGATATTAGCTTATTGAAATCTCGTTTATCAAGTCGTATACAAATCAAAGGGCGCCAATTTATCAATGTCTAGCATTAGTTCATGTAAATATGAATGTGGTACGGAGATAAAGCGATGCACAAATTCGTTCAGTCAGGAGGCGCATCAAACCAGCCTCATGATTGTCTGAGTGATTGGAAAATTATACATTGCCATGGAAACGTTATTTATTTAATTGGTGCAAATAAGGTCAGAGAAGAATGTATTTAAATATAATAGGATAATTAAGGGACCATTCCTTTTTATGAAGACAAAAAAGTAAATCATCTTTTTTATTAACTTTTTGTCAAAAAAGGATAATTTAATGATGGCAAACGTGTTTGGAAATAAAACAATGAAAAACAATACGAGTACATGTATTCATTTAAAGAAACAACGGACATTAGTTTTTGTCTGTTTCATTTCAATTTCGATTAGCAGGATGTCACAAAAAAGTTTATTCTAAATTCAACACCGCATATGCATTTGATTTAACGATTATTCAGCCATTCTTACTAAAAATGATTAAATGTGACAATAAAATAATACTAATGATAAAGTCTGGCTATCTAAATTCTTCATTGGGGATTCAGTATTTTAATAGAATGTACAATATTGCTCGTTAAACAGCACTTTGCATGATCCATTAAAAAAAAAATACATTACAAATATGATCCCTATAAATCTAACATTATGGTTTCCACCGGAGAGAATTGAAGTAATACATCAAAATACGATTTTCATTTAAAAATAAATGTTCAGAATTTCAGACTGTACGAACACATGCATGTCATTTAGATCGTCGAAAGTGGTTTTTTTTGTAGCAAGATGTAAACAGTGTGTTTTATTCCATTGATCTACACAGTTTGAGATTAACGATTTGTTACTTACTCAGCAATACATTAATGTCCTAATGAACGCCATTGCCCTAACATTTTACTAGAAGTATTGAGTCTGCTAATATTATAACGAGTTGCATACTTGGAAATCTGATTTCTATTTGTTAAATATGTTCTTTGAATCCTATAAAGGACGAGTTTCACGTTTAGTTAACATGTCCAGTTTTACTGTTATGCGTACTTCATATATTTCTAAGAAATTTTATATAAATGCATCTATCAAAGTAAATAAATAAATAAGTTACACATTTTGTCAACAGCGAGAAAGGAAAATACCATAAAAAAATGTTGAATCTTATATAATTTATACTTCATGTCGCAAAAACATTTAATTAAAGTTATAATCCATCGTGAATTTGTAACATAAACAAATACACACATGAATTCACATTGTGAAAACCTAATGATTGTATGTTTATATCTTGTTATGGACTGGTGGCCAGAATCGTGAATTCATAGTTCAGATTTATAGTTTGTTATTGTGATATAATTAATAAAAGTGTTCTTAAAGAACTATATATAATACGTACAGTACAAATCAAAGGTTTGTAACTTTTATTTGTTTATAAACTCGCTATAATAATATTTATTAATAACATCATGATTCGGGCCGTGGCCGTGGTCCAGGGGTTGATTCCCGGTCTCGGCAGAACATTTCCTTCTATGAAAATTTACAACAATGTCGATTTTCCGCCACATGTGGAGAAGTTGCCCGTTCCATGAGAACAGACCGCCGTATATAACTGAAATATCGTTGAAAAATGTCGTTAACCCCGTTGCAGAAACTTCTCAGCTGAATAGATGTATTTTTATTCTTCACATTGTATTTATGTGTATGTACATTGTATTTTGTTCTTTTTATAAATGTTTTAGCATCATGGACCACAATGCTTAATGGATATCCTGAAATAAACATTACACATGTTTCAACTAGGAAAGATGTTCCGTCAGGACCATGAGAAAACGTCACTAATACACTTGGAACTTTTTGTGGTAAGACACTGGCATAGTTGATTTAACTAAGGTAATAAGAGACATAGCTTCTTCATGACCGTATTTTACTGTATGATAATGCGAGTTTCGTCACTAAATGTTTGTAATTGAATGCACGTAATGAAGAGAGATGGTATTAAGGCGAGGACTTATACGCTCGTAGTTTGACATTTCCCCTGAAAATCTATCTGCTACCAAAGATACAAGTGGCTCCCATGAAATGATCACCATTTAATCTCATCCATATCAGCGCCATGAGAGATAAACTTTACATCACATGCAAATGAAATATCTCAACAGTCTGTTTCATCGCCCAGACAAAATTTGAATGTTTTCGAGATCATAGTTGTGTACATTTGTAACATTTAAGGCGACATATTTGTCTGATATATATCTTGTACAAAGACATTTCAGCATATTTGTTGATCGTCGGTCGCGTTTATAGAAATGATATTCGGAATTGCCATTTGGAATGCATTCTCCATGAGTCTGCGGTAAAAATGAAACCTTAATTTCCGGTTAAACAAAATCTGTTAAAGTGGCCATGATTTGATCATATTCTTAATCTATCAACCGTGTATGAATTGATTAACATCATAACCTATTTGAACCTATTGATGCATACGTGTATTAAACATGTATGTCGTGAGTGCGTATATACACAGATCATATTCTTTACCGCATTACAAATTCCGTATACATTCGCTGGAATCTCTAATACTAGACACTTCATGATCAGCGTAGGCGAGATTTAAGATCATACTCGATGGCTATACTCGAATACTGTTTACACTTATAATACATACTTTCACAATCACGTGATAACAGAAGAGGAAAAACATAAATCGATCTATAAACCATCTTAAGAAACCAATTACAAACAATACAAACAACTTATTGAAATGAAGTTTTTATCTACATATGTAGAATCAGACACTAGCAGTATTTATACAACGTATTTTAGCGATAATGGATTTTTATTTCACAACATATATCTTCTCACAAAATTGATTGAAAAAGAATGCGCAAATAAAGAAAAAGATATATTATTATATACGATAAATGGGCATTTTGAATTTGATTTTCAACTATCTTCCTGACATGTTCGGACAAAGGGTAGATCCCCTGGGAATGTTCTAAGCGTTACCATTGAGTCGTCTTTCTAGCGAAACAAGAGGACAGTTTCTAGATCTGTGGACAGTTAGAAGTAAAACCTGGCTAATTCAGGATTGACTAATTTTTTTCACAGGAGGCATTTTTGATATTTTACAGATATAAAAATGTATGATCAAAACATGTTTGCTCATAACATATCAACCTCGCGAAAATACATGATTTTACACGAATCCAATATGTTCCGGATAAATTACAATATTTTAATCCTGTGTTAGTAAACATAAACCCATACCAACCAAGGGTTTGTTTATTCTCAACTCTTTCTGATGTATATATTTCTGGTATTGTATTTAATCTTGGAGAAAAAGTACTACTTGGTTAGCGGTACTGCTTTTTGATCCAATTACACATCTGTTAAATACGATCTTAGAAAAACACGAGGTGTTTGACTAACAGTGAACAATGTTCGTACAAATTGCTTGTTCTGTCTGAGTTAATGTATTAAGATTAGGAAAACCATAGAAATACTTGGTTGCCACTAACTTCACCAATTACTCGCAATATTACAGCCTACGGATTGGCAGAATTTATGTTTTCAAATATATGAATAAAGTAGAACCTCAGTTATCCGAAATTATCGGCACTGGAATATCATTTCGAATAATTCAACATTTCGGATAATTTTATTAAGTTTTGAGATATAATTTATATTACAATGAAAATAACCAGGAGGGAAACGAGACAGAAAAAAACGAGGATCAGACCATTAAAATGGGTCGACTGGGTGTAGAGTGTGAACCAGGAACTTGTATCGAACTATCTCGACATGTCCGGCGAGAGTTTTTATTCTCCCTCATCTTCATTGACAGCTTACCTGTTTAAAATGTTTCCCCAAACTGTATTTTTTCATGTCTATTGATTCTTGTACCGTTTCTTAGAACGGACTAGTCGGTTCGGTTTTGTATTTCAGCGTCTTTTCAACAAATTCAATAAACTTCATCATTTGATATTTGTATGCTCGTTATCGATACTATTTCTGTCATGTAACAGCTTGTAACATATCCATTTACATTAATAATCGATCTTTGTGCAGTACATTGCAATATATAGTTTTAATGAAACACGAATTATGCAACTATTACTATTTTTTGTTTCCGTGGGTTCAGGGGGCATTTTTAACTGTACTTAGTTATATGCGGCGTCCTGTTCACCTTGACAGTTTTGCTGAACTTCATTTCTACCAAAACTAACATAACATTCCACAATGAGCCGGCAACTTCTCCATATATTGAATAAAATCGATATTTTTTACAAATTTTACATAGAAGGGTATGACCGCTGCCGCGACCGGAATTCGAACCCGTGTCGTTGGGTTACAATGACAGGGCTATCCCACCGACTTAAAACCATTAAGAACTGAAAATATTTTTTGGGAATGAGGCGTGTCATGTGCTGCTTGGCTTACTTAATATGCAACACAGATTTTATGGCCTATAAAAACTCTCCAAACAAAACAACAAAAAAATACCATCGACAATCTATGGATAAATAACTCCAAAATAATAAAACTCTTAAATAATTATATTAAATGGACAACTTTCATGATTAAACTTTTTGATGATTTATTTCTTATTTATGTTTCTAATTATCTTAATGATTGGTTTACGAGAAAAACGTGAAACAATTAGCGCTTTGTGAAGTTTCTCCGTAGAAACTTGTTTTAACTTAAGCTTGTTATTTTTTTCCACTCCCAAGCAAAATTTTATTACTGTTTTTTTTTGTGCGTTTTATGGAAGTACGCTCGATCTTGAATGACGTGGTATAAAAACATGTCTTTTCAAGTTTATTATCCATGTACGAGAAAAGGCCTGATATTCTTACCAATCGATTTACGGTTCTTTGCGTTCATATTTTATGAGATTAACTATAATCCTATCAGACACTATAATTCTCCATTTCATAATTCATTTCCCCGCCTGATATCTAGTGAACATTGTCGCCTTATCAAACTATTACTCATTTACATCATATCATTGTGACGTTGTTGTCATGGAGCGATTAATGACGTTAGAGATCTTGTTGAGACAAACATTAGCATTATCAAGTTTACCGAAAATTAGGGATTACAATAGATACCAAAAATAATAATCGAATATTCTTGTATTTGTCCGCATTTGTTGTATCTGGTACAGTTAGTAGTTTTCAGCGCTTTATTTTCGATTTCATTTTATACCACCATTATTCATTTTTTTCTCCCATAATTGTTTGAAGCCATGAATTGTGCATGTGATATTAACCTTATCGATACGGAAGAGAATTGTATAGGTTGATTAAATGCCTAAAACTTCAGAAAATCACAATATAGGGAAAATCCCCAATAAGTCTCAGTGAGAGTTTAGTGTCATCCAATTACTTAAAATTAGGAGTATCTGTGGTCGCATAGTTAAGGTATCTGATCAGTAATCAATAGCTCGTTACTACTGTGAGTTCGAACCCCACCCGTGACAAGACACGTTTCATGTGACATGTGAGGTAGCTGCCAAGCTGTCAAGCTAGCTTACGAAAGGTCAGAGCTTCTACCAAGGTGGGTCTTCCTCAGCTAAGCTAGGAAGATGCCGCCAAAATGACCCTGGTTCTTGGTACAGTGAAAGAATACTTAGATTTGCTATCAATCTGAAAGTACATATAGGATGCAGCTACTCTTGATCTTACTTTTAATTATGGTGATCAACAAACGGAGTTCACTGATATTTTAGACCACAGATATTAAGTCTGAAGTCCACGCTCTATCATAAACTATTCCATGCTTATAAACTATTCATTGTTTTTTTTAGTTTTGATAACTTTGCCCAACTGCCCATACATCAAGAACTTTACAAGATTGTAATTAGTAAACCGAGGAATCGAAAACATGCATTTTCCAAATCAACTCCGTTAAAGCATCCTGACAGATTGAAATTAATTTAATCAGTGAATTTCCAGCGACAACAGGGACATTCTGGGAGTGTTTATTGAATTGTTACAACCACTCCGTCTTCGTGATTTTTTTTTCATTGTTTTATTAGCCTGCTTGTTCGGTAGCTGAACAAAGTTTTATTAATATTCAAATATATAACAAACAAAACAGTCCGCGTTATAATGCTTCTTCGGAATTTCTTTAATTTTGAGGTCGGAGATATTTGTACTCGGTAATTAGATAATATAATTTTTATACACTCCTGAACATTTTTCCATAATATTCATGGGCGTTAACAACTTTCAGATAGTTCCTCAGAGTACCGTAATTTAATATTTAGTGATCATGAAGTACTTAAATTTCGGTTCAAAATGTTTTAATTAGTTCCGAGTTATTTAAAGGTTGACAGCCTATTCCAAGTTCGAAAATCTGTTTACAGCATAGTTACGTAACTCTCGTTCTTTATTTGG